>JAQIUQ010001082.1:312500-315000 GCA_030378365.1 Hybognathus amarus | reverse complement strand
TTGCCATGGAAATATATATATATATTTCCATGGAAAAATAGACCATAAATATTGGATAAATATTAACAAATTCAATCAAATGGTCTCAAAACACTAAATTAAAAATATTAAATATTATAGAACAAAAATAAATTGCATTGGTTTTTACTGGGATGGAGGAAGTTTAATTTTTAGGTGTATGGTCACTTCTGACCGGGAAGGCTCAGGATGCGACTCCTAAACGAAGGCCATCAGAGGGTTAACTAAAGTCATTTTTACTTACTATGACTGAATTGGATCATTGAAGGTCAACAGCACTGAGATTAAGTATATTTATGTATGTTATTTCAAATATTTAATTAATTACATTACTTTACAAGTTACTTGAAAAAGTAATCCGATTACATTACTCACGTTATTTGTAATGCGCTACCCCCAACATTTATTGTTATATTACTAAAAAAGTAAACTAAAAAAAAACAAAAAATAAAGGCTAATTCTAAATATTAATAATGCAATGTAATACAACTAAAAATAACACTGGACCATTCAAAAAAAAAAAAGTCATGAACATGCCAAACAGTTCAGCAAAATGCATTTATTAATCCTTATATGCAATCCATTAATATGTAAAAAATAACAATGATTATTTACAGGGCTCAAAATCAAGAGATTGCTGTAGCACAAAACAATCCCTGCCACATAAATGATCTTAAAACACAAAAACTTTCGAATGAGAAAACATAAAGGAGAAAGACCAAGAGGTTTGCAAACTCAGCACAGAATAAGATCAGTCCAGTATGGCATATTTTACCCAGAATCAGGTGGTTCTACCAGGAACTGAAGTCTCCAAAACCTGTTTTGCCTTTGTGTTTCTTGGCAGGAGCTTCGCTAGTGGAGGGTTTTTCACCATCTGGGTGGGAATGTTTCCTGATGAAGGAGAGTGAATTAGACATTAAAGTTAATTAGGTTTGTGTAACTGATTCAGTAGTGATTATGCGAGTCCGACCTCAGCAGTTTGTTTGGCACGTTTCAGAGCACAATGTTTTGTGAATCTGTCTAAGTAAATGCAGACCTTGCAAAGAGGCTGTTATTGAAGGAAACCAAGCTGGAACTTGAACATAATTCTTATTGCTCATTTCACATGCAGAGGTTAGCCAATGACAGGACTCTTTTACATAAAGTGGTCTTAAAGGTACAGTAGCACAAATAGCCTGTTTAAATGCATTTAATAAACACTTTTTTACACTAACAAACTATTTATTTTATTACACTATTTTCCCATTTATCATTTTTAAATATCTTCCCTCTGTCATTTTCTTCTTTCATCCTCAATTGCAAATTCTTTGAATTTCTTTAGCTTATGTAATGGTGAATATTGGCCAAAATTTAATTTTTTTGTTTAGTTTTTGACCTGAAATATTGCTAAGACAATAAGAGTAAGACTGTTGCAGTAGCTTACAAGATTCTTTACACCAATTCGGGTTAATTTATTTTGCTTTGATGTTGAAGATTCAACAGCGACTAAAAAAAATTAGTTTGTAACCCTGTGTGTGTGTGATCCAGATCTCAGGTGTGGGCAGCAGGTGTTCACATTGCTCTGTATGTATGTATGTGCATGTCTATGTAACAGTCAGTCAGTGTGTTAGGTGTGTGTGTGTGTGTGTGTGTGTGTGTGTGTGTGTGTGTGTGTGTGTGTGTGTGTGTGTGTGTGTGTGTGTGTGTGTGTGTGTGTGTGTGTGTGTGTGTGTGTGTGTGTGTGTGTGTGTGTGTGTGTGTGTGTGTATATATATAACAGTGGGGTTGTGAGGGATAATTAGAAAGATCTCCTGCCATTCTCTGTAAACTGTGCTCATATCCTGAGCCCTGCTGTGGTGTGGGACAAACCCCTCACCAGTGACACACAAACACACACATTTGCCATATGACTTTAACGACTTTTTTTTTTTGTAAATGCATTTTTGCAAAAGAGCCATATATATATATATATATATATATATATATATATATATATATATATATATATATATATATATATATATATATATATATATATATATATATATATATATATAATATTACGGCTGTCAAATGATTAATCATAATTAATCACATCCAAAATAAAAGTTTTGTTTACATGATATATGTGGGTGCACTGTGTATAATTATTTTGTATGTATATAAATACACATGCATGCATGTATATTTAAGAAAAAATTATTATTTATATATAATATAAAATTATATATAAATCTATATACAGTATATACATGGAAATATTTCTCAAATATATACAAGCATGTGTGTGTTTATATATATATATATATATATATATATATATATAAAATAATTATACAAAGTGCACCCACATATATCATGTAAACAAAAACTTTTATTTTTGGATGTGATTAATCACGATTAATCATGTCCAAAATAAAAGTTTTTGTTTATATATTAGGGCTGTCAAATGATTAATCACATCCAAAATAAAATATTCATATATATATATATATATATATAT
>JAQIUQ010001082.1:225000-310000 GCA_030378365.1 Hybognathus amarus | reverse complement strand
AAACATATTATGTAAACACAGACTTTTATTTTGGATGTGATTAATCGCAATTAACTTTTGCACAGCCCTACTAATGTTGCCTTAGTTGACAACTAACTAAAGAAAATGAAAATATTAATAAATATTACTAAAATAAAACTCACGTTCAACCTGGTTTTCAGTGAATAATGACTCAAACTTCAGTCACACAAAGCTATCAAATGGCTTCAAAAGATTCAGAAAATTGTGCAAAAGTTGTATGGTTTGCTTTTGTGATCATTTCTTGCTTTTTGACGGGGTTTTTTTGGAGCTTGACGGCCCCTGGTCACTGTGCACTTCATTTTATTATTAAAAATTAAGTGTTTCACAAAGAGTCACACAGGTTTAGAACGACATGAGGGTGAGCAAACAATATAAAAGTATTACCTTTTTATTATTATTAACTGTTTCTGTAGCAAGTAGCTTAATTTGCAAAGTTTAAAAAGTGATGATTCAGTTCCAAGCTGTTATAATATCTTGAATCAAACTCAATCCAATTTCTACATTTTGAAAGACTGCCAACAATAATGTGCAAAACAAATCTATAATGTTGTTTGTGTGTTAGAGCTATATGTGCACATGCTGTGTACTTTCTCTCTTTGCACAGCTGTTCCTGTGGGACATTTCCTCTTTAAGATGGGCTCGGGTTTCTAGGTACCCCATAGGCTGAGGGTCGAGGGGCGAGTGTGTGCGTTCTCACTGCACGTGCTCAGTAAGTGCACAGACTTTCTGCTGCTGTGGGGTGAGGGTGCATGAGAGTGTGTGCAGCAGTTTAGTCCAGGCTTATGCGGACAAGCCTCTGAATTCCACAGCTAGAGTCCAAGGGTTTCCACTCAATGCCAAATGGACAAAGATTTTCCCTCAGAGTGAAAGTGTGTGTTGGAATGTTCTGATTCAACAGAAGACAAGCTTTCCCACTGGAAGGATTTCAGTTCACACACAGACAGCTGACCAAATGAAGAATGTACCCAAAAAAGCTGTATGATGTTGAGAACCATTATTACAACTCAGGACAAGCGAGAAACTCATTCACAGCTGCAGACAGCTAATGCACTCTGAGGGATGTGAACGTACACAGGTCAAATCCATAAATAAACGTACCTTCCGAACACAGTGTGTTTCCTGTCCAGGTATGCGCACGAGCGGAATGTTATAAAGCTGAAAGACAACAGGAAAAATATCCTCATATAAACAGAGAGTTTTCGTAACAGGTTAAATTTATATTTAAACTAGATTTGTATTTAATGAGCAAAAACTATGGAAGCTTGTTTTCACCATAGGATAAAAAATAAAAAAGCTAATTGCGACTTTTTAATCTCACAATTCTGACTTTTTTCTCACAATTGCGAGTTTACTTCTCACAATTCTGACATTATTTCTCAGAATTGCGAGATGGAAAGTCAGAATTACGAGATATTAAGTCAGAATTCCGTATATAAAGTTGAAATTGCGAAATATAAAGTCAGAAATTTCAAGATGATAAAGTCAGGAATTTCGTGATATAAAAGTCACAATTGCAAATATATAAAGTCAGAAATTGCGTGATATAAAGTCAGAATTTCAGAATGATAAAGTCAGAATTACGTGATATAAAGTTCCAATTCCGAGATATAAAGTCAGAAATTGTGTGATATAAAGTTGCAATTTCGAAATATAAAGTCAGAATTACGTGATATAAAAGTTGCAATTGTGAGATATAAAGATCAAAATATGAGATATAAAGTCAGAATTGCATGATATAAAGTTGAAATTGTAGAATATAAAGTAGAATTGTGAATATAAAGTAGAATTTCAAATTATTAAGTCAGAATTAGTAATATAAAGTCAGAATTTAGAATTATAAAGTCAAAATTCGTGATATAAAGTCAGAATTGAACATATAAAGTCAGGAATTGATGATATAAAGCTGCAATTGCGAATATAAAGTCAAAATTGCGTGATATAAAAGTCAGAATTTAAATTATAAAGTCAGAATTTACATGATATAAAGTCAGAATTGCGACATATAAAGTACAAAATTTAATAGATATGAAAGTCAGAATTTTGAGAATTATAAAATTCAAAATTGTGTGATATAAAGTCAGAATTGTAGATATAAAGTCGCAATTGAAAATATAAAGTAAGAATTACGTGATATAAAGTCGAAATTGCGAGATATAAAGTCAGGAATTGCGATGATATAAAGTCAGAATTTCGAGAATTATAAAGTCAGAATTTACAATAATATAAAATCAGAAATTGCGAAATATAAAGTCAGAATTGCGAGATATAAAGTCGAAATTGCGAGATATAAAGTCAGAAATTACTGACATATAAAGTCAGAAATTTCGAGTATATAAAGTTCAGAATTGCAGACATATAAAGTCAAAATTGCGTGATATAAAGTCAGCAATTGCGAGATATAAAGTCAGAATTGCGTGATATAAAGTCAGAAATTTAAAATGATAAAGTCAGAAATTGCGTGATATAAAGTCAGCAATTACGAAATATAAAGTCAGGAATTACGTGATATAAAGTCAGAATTTTGAGATTATAAAGTCAGAATTGCGTGATATAAAGTCAGAATTGCGACATATAAAGTCAGAATTGCGTGATATAAAGTCAAAATTTCGAATTATAAAGTCAGAAATTACGTGATATAAAGTCAGAATTGCGTGAATATAAAGTCGAAAATTGCGAGATATAAAGTAGAAATTACGTGATATAAAGTCGCAATTGCGAGATATAAAGTCAAAATTGCGTGATATAAAGTCAGA
This sequence comes from Hybognathus amarus, assembly GCA_030378365.1. Taxonomy (NCBI): domain Eukaryota; kingdom Metazoa; phylum Chordata; class Actinopteri; order Cypriniformes; family Leuciscidae; genus Hybognathus; species Hybognathus amarus. Next base: position 307,226 of record JAQIUQ010001082.1, on the reverse strand, counting down.
ATTTCGAATTATAAAGTCAGAATTGCGACATATAAAGTCAGAAATTACGTGATATAAAGTCGAATTGCGAGATATAAAGTCATAATTGCGTGATATAAAGTCAAAATTTCAGAATTATAAAGTCAGAATTTCAAAAATTATAAAGTCAGAATTGCAAGATATAAAGTCAGAATTGCTAAATATAAAGTCGCAATTGTGTGTTATAAAGTCAGAAATGCATGATATAAAGTCGGAATTGTGATATTTAAACTATTCTGAGGGGAAAAAAGTAAGTCTTTTTTTACCCTTAGAATTGGCCTGATAACTCAAAATTGCGAGTTTAAATCTCACAATTCTGAGAAAAGATGTCAGAATTGACATATAAACTCGCAATAATGTATTATAAAGTCAGAATTGCAAGATGTAAACTCGCAATTGTGAGATAAAAAGTCGCACTTCTTTTTTTCTCAGGAATTGCGACTTTATATCACCCAATTCTGACTTTAAATCTCGATATTCTGACTTTATATCACGCAATTCTGACTTTATATCAAGCAACTCTGACTTTATATCTAGCAATTCTGACTTTATATCTCACAATTTTGACTTTATAACATGCAATTCCGACTTTATATCACGCAATTCTGACTTTATATCTCACAATTTTGACTTTATAACACGCACTTGCGACTTTATATCCCGCAATTCTGACATTTTTTATCAAGCAATTCTGAAATTTTTTATCTCGCAATTCAGAAATAAAGTCAGAATTGCGAGATATAAACTCGCAATTAAGAGAAAAAAGTCAGAATTGTGAGATAAAAAGTCACAATTATTTATTTTATTGTTTTATTCAGTGGCGGAAACAAGCTTCCATACAAAACACCAGTGCTTGTAAAGGCAAAAGAAAAAAAGAGGAAAAAAAGAGAGTAAATTAAAGCTTTGATTCTTCCCATTTGTCATTGCAGGTTATTAGGGGTTAAATGCAAGGGTAAATTCATATTTAAATTAGATTTGTAAATTTGCAAAACACCAGTGCTTGTAGAGGCAAACAAAAAAATAGCTTGTTATGAAGGGTTAAATGCAAGAAAGACCATTGTCAAATCATTATGCAAATACCATAAAAAAATCAAGAAGAATTCAGTACTCAAATACTAGAATGACATCATAGGTGTTGGTTAATCTTCAAAACCAAATTTTAAATGTCTAAAAAGAGGTTTATAAATAAACAAACGTAGCCTGAAGTGGCTATGATGCAAAGTTTGAAGGGTGTCTGTATGTTCAGAAGTTTGGGCTGGAATAATTGCAGAAGTTTAATACTTAAGGGATTTAGAACAAACTCAAACTAGAATGTCTGATGCTGCCTGACAATCACTGTAATGAGCAGATGAAGCATACTCACAACTGGGATTTATTTGTGTTGGGTCCTGAGTTAGCCATGCTCAGAATCCCACGACCCGTGTGAGACAGATTAGGCCTGAATTCATCCTTGAACGGCTTTCCCCAGAAAGACTCGCCTCCTGTTATACACAACGACAGAAAGAGGATCGACAGAAGGGAAAAATATTAATATTAAAGATTTGTATGAGATTAAGAGTAACACATCATGACACCTGGCCAATAACAACCCTGCTGCATGTGCAATCACATCTGGTATAATTGCACTGGAAGAACAAATCCAGTGATCCAGCACAACATAAAAACAATAATTACATTTACACACACAGAAGCACATTAGTCTAAATGTAGTGTCTTTCTATGACACTGGCAGCACCAAACAGGATGGCAAAAACATACGTTGGTTCCCAGATTTGGCTCAGGTCCCTCATTCAGTTTCTTTGGGGTTTTGTCCTGTCTATGTTAAAAAGTGCCAGCCTATCTCTTAAACGAAGGAGTAGTATGAAGCTACAGACTACGAGACTCACGTCTACAGTCCCCCACCCAGAGTCCCGCATTCTCAGACCCCTCGTTTTTCGAGACAGCGCCTCCTGTCAAATTGTATCGGATAAACATCTAAAGAACATGTGAAGAACTTAAGCCAAAACATGAGTATCGCCAATTTTATTTCAGCGAATCGTAGGCTACTCATTCAATTTCTTTTTTAATCAAACTATTTTAGAGCTCATCGATACAACACATGAATAGTTGACACTGTAAAAAATAAACCATGAATTTTACGGTAAAAAACGGCAGCTGTGGTTGCCAGAACTTTACAGTTAAAAATACGGTAGGAACGTTAATGGTTTTACAGACTTAACTTAAAAATTACAGTAATAAACCGTATTTTATTTTCTGATAAAATGTGGATTTACCACCTTATTGACAGTATTGATATCTGTTTTAGACCATTGTAACACACTGACAACCAACAATCATCACAGCAGTAATGTGTTAAATGAGCAATCACAGCTCATTACAAGTGAATGCTTGTTTAAAGCAATACTTATTTAAAGAAGCTGCACAGTGTCATTCACACAAACATTAAACACCATCATGGTAACACACATGAAATTAAAAAAATGCAATAAACATTACTTTAACAACATTAAATGTAACATAAAACCCTAATGTACATAACTGATTAGAAGAAAAAAACAATAAAACTATGAGGAACCATAGTTATTTCAACAAAAATACATAAAATGTGAAGTGTCACACAGGGAATTGTGGGAATGTCAATTTACGGTTTTTTCACTGATTTGTTCTTTTTCACTTTCAAAAACTGTAAATTTAACGGTATTTTACTGTAAAATTATATCACAGTTATTTACCGTGTATAGTACGGAAACTTTCTGTTTACCAATTAACAGTTTTGCACTGTAGCATTTTTACAGTTTTTTACTGTTAAAATCACGGATATTTTTTACAGTGCATTTATTATTTGAAAAGATAGTCTGTAACAAAATTTGAGCCGTTAATGTATGTTTTTTCGTCCTTTTCCGCCGAAATATTTTGATAGCTAACGTTAGCCTTTAACCTTGGACTTTTTGTAGATATGTCATAAATGCTACAGTTATTTTTACTGCCCATTCTGTGCCTCCATGTATTTCAAACCCACAAAGTTGTCCAAAGTTCAAAAACATCTCAAGGGACAATTCAACAGAGCAGTGCAACATGAAGGTAACATTTGCAAACATCTGTTTTCTTTCTTCTTCTTTTTCTTTTTTTTTGCTTTTTGAAAGATCATAAGACATGTGTGTGGTGGTCCAATCGTAGGCCTATACTGTTGTATTCCAGGGTACACCATACATCGATGGAGTTGCCCCTGCCGAACCCAGCAACATATCATTTTATGATTATCCAAAAGCGACTTATAAATTAGTTTTTTAACGGAATTGAAGACGAAAAGTAAAGTCATGACACAATTCTTTCTTTCTTTTTTCTTTCCAGCAAGATGATGTTTAGGTGATGGTTAAATAAAGTACAGAATTGTTTATTGTTGGTGTTTTGTCTAATCTTATTTGTTTTGCTTCGCATTCAAAATATAAAAAAAAACAGGTTTTGTAATATTAGCATGGTAATGTTATTTAACCATTATAGGTTGAACTGAAAGAAAAATTGGAATTTGAATTAAAAAAAACATTGTAGCAATCACATACAGACAGTAATATTGCATCCTATTGTTTTCAATTGCATTTGGATAAGGGTGCGCTGTCTTCGAAAAACAAGCGGTCTGAGAACGCGGGACTCTGTGTTATACGATCTTCTGAACAACAGGAGGCGTCGTCTCAGAAAACGAGGGGTCTCAGAATGCGGGATTCTGGGTGGGGGACTGTAGATGCAGACTCCGAGTCTGCAGCTTCATAATATTGAAATGAAGCCATGTGATTTGAGGATAAATCCATGTCCATAGCACAAATGATGGTGAGGAAATTTACATACTTGAATTCAATAGGTTTAGTGGTTTGTGTAAATCTCAAATAGTTAGAATCAGCAATATACTCAATTGAAGAAAACAAACACTCAGGGGAGCGCGGGCACAACGTAACGCGGGGCTAGTTGTAACACGCTTGTTTTAAATACTTCCACACATGCTGGCATGACGAAACTTGGAATATTTACTAGTTGCCATTTCAACACTATATAGAGAAAAAATGCGCCAAAATTACAAAATCTTTGTAAGATATCACTGAACATTTATTTAACCATAGCAAAAGTGCATTTCTTACTTAAGTTAATTTTTCGTCTCTATTTTTTGTGTTTATTTAAAATTAGACAAATCTGATATTATTTTAATCTCCAATCTGTTGTTTAACCGTTGATTTAGTTCTTTCATGCTTCGCTAACTAGCAGAAGACACTAGCAGGGTTTAAATCACAGTTGTGCAGTTGGGGCATGTTGTAACACTGTGTTACAATGTGCCCCTATTAGAAATATGCTATTATATTCTATACTTTAATGAATTCTATTGAGAAAACATGAGAAACATGTAAATAAAGACTGAGAGTCAATGCTCAGAAATTATTAAGTATTATTTTGTTTTGAACTATGCTGTATAGCTGTGTTTTCCGATGTGTTTGTTGTCAAACTCAAAAATTAGTTTATTTTTAATTATTAAAAAATGCCGTTATTTTATATGAAAAAGTTAATAATTGTATTTTATTAAGAAAATATTTTGGTTTGACTTGCATATGTTTTTGATCAGATCAGATAGCATTTTAAGCTGTCATATGGTGATGTTACAATGTGCCCCTCACATGTTACAATTTACCCCACCTATGGGGCATGTTGTCACATTTCACTTCCATTCTTTCAGGGTAAATCAAGAAAAAAGTATACACTGTATTAATGAAACAAAACCACATAATTGTGCTAGACATGTGGGAAATGAATGTGGGGGGGAAAAACTCTAAACCTAAGTAGATTTACACAAATTGACAAAGTCAAAAAGTGTTACTTTGTGCCCCGCTCTCCCCTACCTTTCAAAAGTTTAGGGTCAATAAGATTTTTCGAACTTTTTAAAATAAATGAATCCTTCAGAAATTATGCATTAAAGAAACACCATGGAACTTTTCCTCTTTGGGCACCCTACTGGTTGGAAATGAAATTGTCCATTACCGTCATCGTAAATAATTTGGCCTACCGTCGCACGCTCGCTGTTTATCCAGCAAAGGCTTAGAATGAACGATGTCCACAGACAATGTAGAGTATGCTGCATGATTTCATGAAAGGATGATGTATTGCGTCGTCAGAAATGAAGAAAAACGAAATAATGACTATTGTAACGCTTGACGTAAAGCAGACGAATTTTATAGTTCTTTTTGTGCTCGGGTTACTACCCGAACCCGTAGTGCCAGTAAAAGCCACACAGACCCCGTCAGGCTATAGCAGAAGTGCCTTTCACCCTAGTTACGACTTGATGAACCAGTGATAAGATTTTGAAAACATTATTTTAAGGTAAAAAATGTTACATAGTGTTGCTTTAAATTGATCAGAAATTATGCAGTAAATTGATCAAAAGTTAAAGTACAGACATTTATAATGTTAGATATGTACAATGTTATAACTTTCTATTCATTAAATAATTGAAAGAAAAAAATGTTTCCACAAAAATATTAAGCAGCACAACTGCTTTAGACACTGATAATAAGAAATGTTTCTTGACCATCAAATCATCATATTATAATGATTTCTGAAGGATCATGTGACCCTGAAGACTGGAGTAACGATGCTAAAAAGTCAGCTTTGATCATAGGAATAAATTACATTTGATAATATATTAAAATAGAAAAGAGATTTCAAATTGTAATAATATTTCACAATATTGATGTCTGTACTCAACTAATCAAATAAATGCAGCATTGGTGTTTAAAACAATCTTTTAAACTTTTTAGACGATTCAATCCTTCCTACAGACTTTACACTGAAATATTAAAGCCGTTCAACTAAACTTGACCCAGATTGTCTTTTTCAATCACGTCAAAACATGTTTAAAATGAACACAGCGCACAGACATCGTCTTCTGCCACCGTAAACACACACCTCATGCCAAAGGCCTCCAAATCAGGTTCACTAATTAACGCTTCATCACGCTCAATCAAAAGCTCTGCTGGATGCGGCTCTCAGCGAGTGTTTGTGTGTGTGTGAGGCTGAGGATTTCTGTGACACCTCCACCTACTGAATTCACAAAGTCATGTGAGTTTTGAAATCTTTGTACTAGCTTAATGAGTCAGCCCACATGACTCTAGACGTAGAAGAGAAGGGTGGTGTTAACGTCCAGCAGCTGGTGTCGTCGCGGAGCGCTGGCTTTACAGTTTACAGCGCACCAATCTACCTCTGAAAACTCTGCACACCCTCATAAACATTCCCCAGGTGACATTTCTGCATAATTTATGCCCTTGCTGACATTTCCTACCCCCATGCCACAGACTTGATTAAAAAGGGAGGGAAAAAAAGGGTAATAGGAAGTGGATGAAAATCAACCGGACAGAATAACAAGGCATGATTAAAAACAATGGCAAGAAAAAGTGATTTATTTCTTCATTTTGAGCACCTAAGGGACTACATCAAAAAGGGTAGATGGCTAAATCCAAGGATCTGTGGTATGCTGGGGATTAGAAAATGTAGACAACACTAGTCTACGGGCAAAACATACAGCTGTACAGACATTTATTCCTTTAAATGATTTGGAAGTAGAGCTGAATAGCAATAATCAGAGCTGAATAAATCATTTTAACATTAAATTTAAGATTAATTAGTATTTTTTTATTCCATTATTTTGCAATAAATAAATCATGTCCTTTGACTTATACATAAAAAAATAATTTCATTCAAATGCAACTGAGTAATTCAAGCTTTGTGTTTTGGTAAGGCAGTGAGCAATTAAAAAATATTTTCAGATGAAAATATGTAACTGATTGTCATAAAAATAGTTTAAATGAAACTTTTGCTGATAATTTACTCATCACTCCCATGTCATCCAAAATGTCAACGTCTTTCTTTCTTCAGTTGAAAAGAAATTAAGGTTTTTGATGAAAACATTCCAGGATTTTTCTCCATATAATGGACTTCAATGGGAACCAAATGGTTCAAGCTCCAAATGTTCAAACTCGTTTATCAAACTGAACAGTCATTTCGTTCATTGAATGAACCAAATGACTCGAAGAAAGAGTTAATTCGATTTGATGAACGAGTTCAAACAGGGAGAGTCACGAACGCGCATTCACAGAACAGAGTAAGGTAAACATTTGAGCTTATAAAACTTAAACTTTGTTGTTTATTTTTGAAAAGATTAATCGTTTTCGCTAGATAGGACCCTTATTCATCGTCTGGTGTCGTTTTAAAGCCATTTGAAGCTGCACTGAAACTCTCATTTGGACCTTGAACCGTTTGAGTTCCCATTTGAAGTCCATTATATGGAGAAAAATCCTGGAATGATTTCATCAAAATCCTTAATTTCTTTCAACTGAAGAAAGAAAGACGTGGACATATTGGATGACATGGAGGTGAATAAATTATAAGCAAAAGTCTTTTTTTTTAAAAGTGAACTACTACTCCTTTACTATGATTAACTGCAAATTGTGTAAATAAATAGATTATAAATGCGATTGTATGGTTGCCATAATTATAACAAAATAACAATGAAGAGAATCTGTGGATAAATATAGTACATCACAGCCGACGACTGCCACAAAACTAACTGGAACTCTCTAATATTCGATACTATTTTCTTTGTCATATAGGAAAGATTTTATAGACCTTACTTATTTGCTTTCCTTTGCCAATCATGTATACCTTTATACCATACACATCTCAAAACGTCACAGATGTCAACATGAGTTGTGATGTTTTCTGCCGCACACACTTAAACCGCTGCATAAGAAGCCTTGATTTAATTGTGTAGATGAATCCAGCAGAATCATAATCATTCACAGCCTGACAGAGCACCATTATTACAGAACGCAGCATCTCTTCAAAGGAACATTGTGTGATTTGTCACACTCGTGACTCGATTGCCGCATCCAAAACACATTTGGGTAATTTGGTTAATATTACCTATATTTCAGCAAATGGAGGAAAACAGGATCACTAAACATGATCAAAGCCTTCAAAATAATTTAACTAAGCCACAGTTACACACTGACGTTAAAAATGCAAAGCTGTCTTTACAAAAGCTACACCTTTGTACCTTGTTTTCAACGAAAAATATAAAGTGCATATTAATACCTTAAAGGTACATTAGTAACATTTGAAAGGGTACCGCCCCACAGACAGATTTTGTACCTTTTTTCTGAGTGTATTATGGTTTTGTATATTGCAAATAGTTATCAGAACATATCTCTTAATGGTCCATAATTAAAGGTATATTTTCACTCAGATATGTACTCACCCTCATGTTGTTCCAAACCTTTATGACTCCTACTGAAGCATTTTAACAATGTACTGGTCATTCTTCAATGCAATTCACATTTAAATCATTTTAAAAGTATCATAAGTGTCCAAATCATTTTTGCGTGTCATTTAATACTTTTTTTAATGAAGAACAGCCTTAACTTTAAGTTATTTGATGCAACTGGAATCATTCAAGATCAGAATTGGCCCATTTAGTGAGTAAATAACTAACTTTATTTGATTAGATTCATTAGATCTAACTGATTCCTTCCCACATTGGACATCACTACTTGCCAAAGGAAATATAGGATGAATTTTCAGTGTACATCAACATATATCTTAGTCTGTTTGTCACAAAATCATATGACTCAAGACTTAGAAAATAGCATACAAGTCATACGGACAAACGATAGTAGGATGCATTTATGGTGCTTTTTGTAATTTTATCCTTGTTTCCTTCGATTATATTGAAAAGAGTAAATCAAGAAATTAGTTGAAAGTTTTGTGTTCTATAGAAGAAAGTCATACAGGTTTGAAACAACATAATAATGTGAGTAAATAATGTTGATTTATTTTTATTTATTTTTTTAAAGTAACAGTCAGACATACATACAAACCAACATAGTGCAGTAATGTTGATTTTCTATTTTTTTGTGAACTATTCCCTTACAAAAAAGGGCATGTGTTTTTAATGATTCGATAGTTCCGGTCCTTGATTCTGATTGGTGGAGCCGTGTTCGAAGCCGCTGTAAATTATGACCGCATTACATTAGTATTACTGCACAACTGCCGTTAGTGATTCTTTGTTGCTGCATGTGTTGCTTGGCAAAATCCTAGGAACTACATTGCTCGGCGGAGGAATACATGTGTTATAACGTTATATTTTTTGTCACTGGGGTTTATTTCATGAAAAAAAAAATTAAAATTCATATTTTTTATGAATTAACCGTTTTATAAAAGAAGCCCTAGAAGCCGTTTTACAGTGAATTTAGAATTTGCAAACTCTTCTCCAACATCCAAGTGACTAAAAGCACATATTTGGGCAGGCAATCCACAGTTTGCTCTGATGCTAAATCTCTCCTCTATTTGCACCTATTTTTAGGCAAAATGCAATAGCAAATCTTGTCTCGTGTGCGTGATAATACACGAGTGAGAATGGCTGGAAGATAGAAGCTGCGACTGACCTTCAACACTTTAAATTCACTTTCTGTTCATGAAAAATCATTCGGTCTACTTTCCTCTTCACTTCTTGCTCTCAATCTTTCTCTGTACACTAGAGTGTCAGGTGAGGATGGTGCATTTTTTATGGGATTGAATTTTAGATGCGTACAAGACCGTTCAAGAATAGAGTGCACAAGCTCTTTACCCTTTCTGTTCCTCAGTTGAACCTGCAGATTTTAACACACAAAACCCTCGCAAATGTGCCCCAAACGGCATTCAGAAAGCTGAGGTCATATTGTCTAGACGGCTCAAGAAAGTCTGAGAAAGCAATGAAAATCTCATCTGATCAACTGAATATGATAAAGAAAGTGAGCCTCAATAATTAGAGCATAAAATGATTTTTTTTTTCATTTTATGAAAGACTAAACATCCTGTAAATGTTTCCACTAGAAAACCCTTTTCCAATCATTTTAACTCAACCAGTAGGTAGGTGTCATATTTAACTTGAGTCTGAAGACAGCAACAGGAGAGGTAACAGTCACATGTTGTAAATGTTATGTGCAAGTGATCCGAACAAATGTTAAAATGATTACCTGTGCCAGTCCCTGTAGGGTCTCCTCCTTGAATCTAAAAAAAAAACAACAAAAAAACATTATTGTTGTAACATTAAAATGCCACATTTATATTCATTGAATATTGAGTATCAGTCAATACAGAGTCAATACAGAAATATATAAATATATATAATTTTTTTTAATACACGAACACGAACAGATTTTTGTGAATTTTTGTGGTTGTACTGTAGTCAAGCATTTTGGATAGAAAACGTACATCATTTCATATCTATGCAATTTCTTGGTACACCAATAAAATAAAATGGTGAAATTACACAGAAATCTAAATAAAATAAGAAGGAGAACTCTACAATTCTCTCATGTATTTCTAGAAAATACAGTTTTGTGAGAATCACCCTTCAATCTGACAGTTTACTTTGCTGGATATAGCAATTGATGACTTAATATAAACGTATTAAACATTGTGAAATTAAGCATACATAATCTATTTTAAGCATGCAATAAATCACAATTAATCTAATCACGATTAAATATTTCAATCTTTGACAGACCTAATATATATATAATGATTGGTAGTTATTACTACATAGTAGACACACACACGCACACACACACACACACACATATTACATTCAAAGTAACACCTTAAAATAAATGAATTAAAAGGCCACATTTTAGAATAATAACGAGAAACTTATTTACCATAAAATTTCAAATAGAGCGGTGGAATACTGTGCCATCATAATATCCTTTCTTACACAGTTTAATAAAGTTTTCTCCTGCCTTGGGGACCTGCAAGAAAAAAAAAACAATGTGTTAATGTCAGGAAATGTGATTTATGAAAACAGTTTGTAATAAAGATAACACTTGCATAACAGCAGGCTAAACTAATTAAAAAAGAGGGTTTGAAGACAGATGTTTAGACATTTACAAATACTTTGTGGTCAGACCATTCAAATCACATGAACAACCAATAAACAAACACTATTGAAGCTCTTTGGACTTGAAGATGAATCTGAATCTATAGGAACCAGGAAAAAGTAAAAGCTCTTACAGTGGGTGAATCTAGTGAAACCAGCCAAGAACATGTCCAGTTTAACGTTAAACCCAAAATTAAAAGTACACCACAAATTATAAAATATTCAAATAAATTAGACATTTAAAATAAAAAGAGAAATCTACTTTGGACAATTAAGATTTTTTTTCATTGTGACAGTCAACCCCATTTTGTTTGTAAACAAATAAACAAAACAACATTACTGTAATTCAAGAAAAATGAAGAATTATTTTTTATAATTATGAAATATTAAAATATCTATACATCATGGAATAATTTAGCACACTAAATAAAAAAAATGCCTGGGCAGGAGGATTTTTTTATTATATTACAGAAAACGATAAATTATCATTAAAATGAATCCAGAATCTAAGATCTTAATGATCTTAAAATAGGCTTAATTTTCTTTATGCAAAATATAACTTATTTTTTCCAATGATATTTGGGGTGAAATGTATTATATTTCTTCATGAAATTCAACCAAATTTAACAGGACTGCAAAACATTCACATTACTGAAACAACAGCTGGCAACAATTTATGAATATTACAGGAAGTGTCCACTGTAACTTCAGATGATGACTTAATTATTTTTATACAAGCCTCTCAAATCCCTTGTGTGCTACCAAAAGGACAGTCTGTGGGACAAAGTCCAATAAACAATTAGGTTTGTTTGCAATAGATCTGGCAGCTTTGAATCTGCTACGTTATTACAGAAGAGAAGTGCTTCCGTAAAATGCCGTTTAAAAAAACCCCATGGCACTGAAAGTTTAAGGAGTTGACTCCTCTCCCGCAGTGTAAATGTTTATTTGTTCGTTTCTATGACGATCAGACATCCCTCTCTTCAAATAAAACCTCTGAGTCAATAAACTCATTTTGTGCTCAGGAAAGACATTGGGAAATGCAGAAGCAATTTCCACATAAAAGTTTTATAAGTTACCCTGAGAGGAGGTCAAGTATTGGAAACTTTTTTGCCAATGGAAAAAAAAAATCAATTGCACTTTCTCGCAATTGTTCGAGGATTAGGGCTAAGCAATAATAAAAAAATAAAACCATCTGAGAATAAAGTCATTATAATGCAAGATTAAACTCGTTAAATTGAGAAAAAAGTCTAAATATAATCTTGAGAATAAACTCATTAAATTTCAAGAATAAAGTCATTGTGTTTCGAGGAAAAACTTCGTTAAATTTAGAGAAAAGTCAAAATACAATCTTGAGAATAAACTTGTTAAATTTAAGAATAAAGTCATGTTTCGAGAAAAAACTCGATTAAATTTCGAGAAAAGTCAAAATACAATCTTGAGAATAAACTCATTAAATTTCGAAGAATAAAGTCATTGTGTTTCAAGGAAAAACTCGTTAAATTTAGAGAAAAGTCAAAATACAATCTTCAGAAATAAACTTGTTAAATTTTAGAGAATAAAGTCGATTGTGTTTAAGAAAAAAACTCAATTAAATTTCAAAAAATAAAGTTGAAATACAATATTGAGAATAAACTCTGTTAATTTCGAGAAATAAAGTCATGTTTGAGAAAAAACTCGATTAAATTTCGAGAAAAGTCTAAATGACAATCTTGAGAATAAACTTGTTAAATTTTGAGAATAGTCATTGTGTTTAAAGAAAAAACTCATTAAATTTTAGAGAAATAAAGTTGAAATACAATATTGAGAATAAACTCGTTCAATTTAGAAAATAAAGTCGTTGTGTTTTCGAGAAAAAACTTGTTAAATTTTAAAAAATAGTCATTGTGTTTTGAGAAAAACTCATTAAATTTCAAGAAATAAAGTTGAAATACAATATTGAGAATAAACTCGTTAAATTTAGAGAATAAAGTCGATGTTTTGAAGAAAAATTCTAAATGAAATGTAGAGAATATCGCATTCGATCATTGTTCATTGCATAGCCTATACTGATAGAGGACATGGCAGACATGGATCACTAGTCAAGCTATATTTTACACTTTATTTCAGTAACAAAGAAATACTACCAACTTTAGCAGTAATGTATTGCATTAATTTGCTCATGCAGAACTTTACTGATAAAAGACGCTTGAGCCGTCACTTGAACAACGAACAGCGCTGGCCCAAATGCACTCTGGCATTTGGACTTTGATCAATTAAAACCGTAAGTACTGCATTTCCATAATGGCTATAGATGGATAGTCGTTATATTCTGTGGATGGAGGCGTTGACAACCAATAACGAACCTAAAGTAATGGCCAATTAGCTACTTCATAAAAACAGTTAGCCTACTGGCATAGGGAGGTGTCCCGAAAGCTCCGCTTTTATTCTCAAGATTGTATTTCAACTTTTTTCTCGAATTTAACAAGTTCTTTCTCGAAACACAGCGGCTTTAATCTCGATATTTAATGAGTTAATTCTCAAGATTGTACATCAACTTTTTTCACGAAATTTAACGAGTTTAATCTTGAATTATAATCACTTTAATCTTGAAATGGTTTTATTTATTTCATTATTGCTTGCCCTAATCCTCTTCTTTTTCTTTTCTTTGAAATTTTGTGTTATAAAGTCTTATTTTGAGGACAAAAAAAACACTGACTAACAATTGCAAGTTTATATCATGCAATTCTGAGAAAGTCAATTGCGAGAGAAAAAGTCAAAATTAATCAAATAAACAAACAAGAAAACAAACATTTTTGTGGCGAAACAAGCTTCCATAATCAAGCATCTCAAGACTTAAAAACTGTCAAGATTTCACACTCATGCATGAAAAGCACACAGACACACAAAACACCTACAGAAATAAAGTTGTCAAGCTTGATCTCAATCATCTGCTCCATCTAGACCTGACACTGTTACATAACTGGCCACAAGTACATTCCAATATAAATGCCACCAAAAGAAAAATGCTGTGAAATGTACATCCTTGACAAGAGGGCATTTGTGCCTAAGCAAATAAAAAAAATTAAAGATTTTAAAGCCTAGTTTACAATATTAACATTTTATGCACTGACTTCTGCATTAGGCTACTTCAAAATAAAAATATCACTTTTTTAAACATTCTTATTTCAGTAATGCAAAATAAATAAGTGAATGAATATTACTTAAACTGTTGTGTATATAGGCCACATATGGTATTATTTGTTTCATTTTAGGAAGTCACTGTATTAAGTCATTACTGTATTTCTAACAGTAATACATTAACGATTGCCTTAAATTCTTTTAGTTATTAAAAGTAAAATAACTTAATGTTTTTAAAGGTTTTTAGCAATTTTGTTTTGAATTCTGTTTTATTTAGGAGTGAAATGTGATCACCATGACATTTCACAAGATTCAGTGCAACAGTCAAAAAAGGCCACTACTTTGTAAACATCGCACTCGCACCACAAATCAAATGCAAGCAAACCGCAGGAGGGAGAAAAAAGGAGGGTAATTTTCTTATCAATGTGACCTCTTCTCTTGATCCTGATTTGACAAGCACACAGCCAATGAAAACACTAGGACTATAAAAACATGAAATGCTGTTTCTGTGTCCATTAGGCAGTTTACCTTGGTTCCCAAGTCACACTTCTAAAGGGTTTGACTTATTCTGAACATTAAGCTTCAAAGACTTCAGGTCTTACAGTGTGTTTCCATTTTCCCTAAACTTTAGTTAAATCTAAATCTAACATTTAAGGAATTTTCAAACCAAATTAGGGTATTTTATCATGTGGTCTTGACAAGGCTTAAAGGGATAGTTCACCCAAAAAATGAAAATTGTGTCATCATTTACTCACCCACAGGTGGTTTAAAACTGTTATGAGTTTGAACTGAACACAAAAGAAGATATTTTGAAGAATATGGGTAACCAAACAGTTAATGGGCTTCCATAGTATGAAAAAAAATACTACAGAAGTCAATGGGGCCTAACAAATGACATTCTTCAAAATCTCTTCTTTAGTGAGAAATAAATACAGGTTTGGAAAAACTTTCATTGTTTAGGTGAACTATCCCTTTAATGAATCTACTGCTTATGTGCAAGACTGAGCCAAAGCGTTCAAGTAAAGTGATATAATAGTGCCAAAATACAAAAAAACATGAAGTGATTTAAATGTACAGAATCTTATGTAATTAAAGTCAGTGAAGACCAAGCTCACCAGTATTCTCTGTACGCATTAAAGTGGAACACTAAATGATAGATATAAAGTGATTTACGAGCGGCTTTGACCCAGGAGTGAGAGCCTGGCACACGCTCGCACATAAATAAGAACAGGGACGCTGAGGAGAGAGAACTGAACTATGGGTACGCTTTACTGCCAGCACAAGGCCACAACCAACACAATTTTTCAGAGGAAGTGTTTTATGGCAGGGATGATTTTACAAGCTCAGTGAGATACAGAGCACATCAAGGAAAAGAAATGAGTAAAAGGGAAAACACATTAGAAACGGTCACAAAGAATAGAATCTGACATTAACAGCGAAAACAGAGCAAGGAAAACGAGACAACATAAGAATGAGGAATAGAAAAATAGAGTGAGTCAACCTATATAGGTCAGCAGATGCAGTGTGACTCTCTGAATGATGAATTATATATCATGTAAAGACAAGACGGCCTGTAGACCTGTAAACTACATACACCCCTGCTCCATCTATACTGTAAATATCAGGACCAGTCTGTATTCTTTTTAAAGTGTAATTGTTTACCCCTGGTTTCAAAGACAGGGATTAAGACTAGTCCCAGGCTAAAATGCATGTTTGAGCTGTTTTAACTGAAAGCAACTTGCACTTACATATGTTAAAATATGTCACTGCCATTGTTTTGTCTCAAGTCACACCAGTAATGTTTCTTCTAAAGCATGTTTATAAAAGCTACTTAAATGTTAATTTAATTAATAAGACCTAATGCTGACTTAACCTTGTCTGTGAAACCAGGCCTAAATTTCCTGCACTGACCAAAATTCTTTACCTTTAAACCAGATAAAATGTATTTACAAAATAGAAACCATACAAAATATTAAAAACAAGGACATATTTCAGCACAAGCCCATTTTTAAACCAAATCAGTTGATAAAGTTTGTTAGGTTTCAAAATGTAAAATAAATGATACATTTTTTAAAGTAAAAGGTTCCTAAGATTTAAAAAGGTGTTTAATGTTAATATAACAATAAGTCTCTTGTGCTAACCAATAGTAAATTTACTTAATCAGAAATACAATAATAATAATAATGGTAATACTGTAAATATTATTACAATTTAAAATAATTATTTGCTATTTTTTTATTATATTTTAAAATTTAAAAAGGTAATTTAATCATTTTTTTAAATATTTTTAAATAGAAAATTCAAAACACCATTTATTTAGATTAGAATGTGTATAATGTCTTTGTTTCTTTTTTTTAATCAATTTAATTTTGAACAAAAGCATGAATTTCTTTCAAATTAAAATCGTACTAATCCCAAACTTTTGAACTTTAGTATATGTCAATATTTTTTAAATAGTAAATTCAAAACACCATTTATTTAGATTAGAATTTTTATAAATGTCTCTGTCTCTTTTGTTTTGATCAATTTAATTTAAAGCATTAAAGCAAATAAAGACAAAAGTATTTATTTCTTTCAAATTAAAATCCCAAACTTTTGAACTATAGTGTAAATATGTAAATATTTACTACCAAACTTGGTTGAAAATATTAGCATGTTTATTTTTGATATGATATGGCATGGGGTTAATTTACAAGGAAAGCTGTGTAACCAACTGGTTATAAAAATAATTGAACAAAAGTAGCACAGAAATGTCAAGTTGCTTTGGTATTTTGTATCTAATGCATTGAAATTGAGACGTGTGATTTAATTATCCAAAAGTGGACCACTGCACATAAGCAGAGTTGTTTGGGCATCACACACTGCTTCTCAATCCTTCACTCTGTAATTAGTCAGCTCTGACCTTGCTCTGATTAAGTGTGACAGCAAACAAGGTGTCAAACACAGCCGGGAAAATATTATTCAAATGATGAACACAAATGAGGATGGACAAGCAAAACAATGTTTACAGAAGTATAAAATCTGAAAAGAGATCTTGCACAGTTCTGCTTGGACTCAATGCATGAAAAGCTTCAAATCAACCCTATGCACAACCAAGGTTTATTAGTGTTCGACCATTTCACATAGCATTACCTTATCACAGTGTAACTCCACATTCAGGTCTCCTTTGTTTGTGTGTAGGCGCACATAGCCTTTCTTCTTAACATACTGGTAGCGAACAGTATCGTCTGCAATAGCATCTGAAAACAAACATTTTCATTCTTTACATTTATGAATGACTCTGCTGCAGACAGTATTGACAACATTTCTGTATCATAACAGCCTTAAACTAACCTGAAAAAGAATAAACAAGTATGCAGGACCGATTTGACAGCTGCCAGATGGCTTCCTAAGGTACACTGAAGCCAGACTCACTCGAAAATGAGGCTAAATTATAAACCAGAACTAATACTTGGCAGGAGTTTTAGGTATTGCAATGATGCAATGTTATGAAATGCATGCAGCAACTTCCCAGCATAAACAAAAATGATGGGACATTTTATGTCATTTGTTGTGTGCATCACCAGTCAGGATGACATTTACATTTGCACATTTAGAAGACTCTTCTACCCAAAGTGACTGTGGGCTTAATGGAGTCAATCAGAATAGGACAGTAACAGAGAAGGAACCAGTGAGGAGACTAAAGGGAAGCTCGTGACTTGGCCATCTACCGATAAGAATCAACCATGACCCATGGACCAGCTGATGCATTTCAAAACAAAAATGGTCTGTTCCTATCAGATTTATTTGGTATGAGTAAGCAGGGAAAACGTGTTAAATTTCCATTACCTGCTTCATGGGTTGTGGCAGGAGCCATGGCTGTAGATGTGAAGGAGGCAGACACTCTTCCAGTGGAATAGTGAGCCTGAAAGAAAAGAGACAGACATGGTTTACAGAGAAACAAAATAAGCCTTAACACCTCCATCTGTAAGGACTAAATGATCTTCATATGCATGACATCACTCTTACACCTCCTAATCACACTTAATAATAGTGTTTTATCAGCAATTCATTATACAGACAGACAGACAGGAGGATATGTACATTGACTCCTGTGGGGCATTTCAGGTGTGTTGATGCGTTGACGTGTGTGTGCAGCTGAAGTGTCTTCCCAAGAGGTCTGTGTTCCCAGCTCAGCTGACTCGCTACTTTAAATTAATAGAACAAAAATAGGCTTTCTTTACTAATTTAAATGTTTAGTATTCAATGGAATAAATTTAAAGTAATAAACTAAAGCACTATTTGCAAGGGATTAGTATTATCTGGGGACCTAATATGATTTATAAATGACATCTGAATTTCATGTGGCGCCCGAAGCCTGTGATTTTTCTCGAATTTACTGACTTATCGCCCGGATATGACGTCAAAAGGCTAATGCTTTTCGTTATAGGTCTAGATATAATATATATTATGAGTAGGGCTGTCAAATGATTAATCGTGATTAATCGCATCCAAAATAAAAGTTTGTGTTTACATAATATATGTGGGTGCACTGTGTAAAATATTTTATATATATATATATATATATATATATATATATATATATATATATATATATATATATATATTTATTTATTTATTTTATATATATATATATATATATATATATATATAAATACACACATATGCTTGCATATATTTAAGAAATATTTTCATGTATATACTGTATATAGATTTGCATATAATTTATATTATATATATATATATAAATATAAATATTTTACATATAAATAATATTTTTTCTTAAATATACATGCATGTGTGTGTATTTATATATATATATATACATACAAAATAATTATACACAGTGCACCCACACATATTAAGTAAACACAAACTTTTATTTTGGATGCGATTAATTGCATTAATCATTTGACAGCCCTAATTATGACAAACAGAATAAAGTTCCTTACCACTTGCTGCTGCTATACATGTCATTCATCTCCATCTAATCATTCTTTTTGTTTTTGCTCTTCTGATGATTTTTAGCTTTTACTTTCTGCAAATTGTTTAGTTGTGTATTGCGATATGACCCAGCACCTAAAATCCTATCAAAACACTCCAAACCAGCCTCCATTCTACGCAAAAGATGGATAAAAAGGTGCACATGAAACAAAAACATGGAAAATTGATATACGATCTGGCCAAAACACAGAGATGTCGAATTCGCACGGGACTAATATTATCACAGGACCTCTGTGTTCAGCGAAATATAGTAGGTCATTTGCGGGGGAATTTTTACTTTACAAATTACAGACATGGCCGATTCGCAGACTCTGCAATTATTACAAATTACGTTAGGTCACCAGATAATACTAAAACCCGTGCAAATAGGGCTTAAGCTAAAACTCAAAAGTTTGGGGTCAGTAACATTAAGAAGTCTCATTTATTTGCCCCAAAATACAGTAAGAAACAAATATAAATATTACATTTTAAAAGAACTGTTTCTCTAATTTCTCTAAAAAAAGAAAAAAAGAAAAAAAATCAAGGTTTTCACCAAAATTTTCAGCATCATTACTCCAGTCTTCGGTGTCACATGATCCTTCAGATAAATTATCATCAGTGTTTAAAACGGTTCAATGATGCTTAATATTTTTGTGAAAACCTTGATTTTTTTTTGTTGAGAAATTACAAAAGAACAGCAGTTATTAGCCTTCACTTGTGTTGTTGAGTAATTGAATGTATTCTTATTGAATAATATTATATTAAAAGTGTATATTCATTAGAGCCAGACCGATATATCGGCATGCCATATTATTGGCCGATATTAGGCATTTTCCAAATTATCTGTATCGGCAGTTATAATGGCCGATAAATGAATATTTCAAAAATAAAAAATAAAAACGGACGAAACACGCTTGAACCATGTCATGAGTGTTGGAGTTGTATAGTTTGTCCACCAGAGGGCACTCTACACCGTCTCTGTTGGCAACACTCGTTGAGTTGGTCACGAGACATACATTGCTTGAAGAACAATTAAAAGAACATCCCCATCTGTCGCGGAATTTAGTAATAATTACGTTACGTTGTTACAGTGTAGTTGACTGTCCTTTTAACTTTTGACAATGTGACTGAAGTATTTCTTTAATATCGCGTGACAGTTATAGCAATGAGACTAATCATCTCTTCTTGGCCTGTTATATTGAAAATGTATGTTTTACACTTTGCAATATGACGCCATCCATTGCTAAGTTATTACTCATCATAGACTAGCTAACCATAAAGCTAGCTAATGCCACTATCATCAGTCTGTTCTGTTGTGACAATAAAAGAAACAAGTTTCTTTTTAAAATGCATGATCATAATATTTTAGTTAAAACAAATAACTAACTATAAATCTGTTAATGTTTTGTAGCGTGTTTCGAAAAAAATATATATATATCGGCCGATATATCGGCATATCGGATTTTAAAACCAAAAAATATTTGAATAGATATTGGCCTTCAAAATCCTTTATCGGTTCGAGCTCTAATATTCATAAATATAATTGTCTTTTTTTTTATCACGTCAGAGGGCGCACTTCCTTGCCCAGGGATATGGTTGAGCTAGCAGGTTTGATTTTTGCATTTTGTTATTTATGCTATTGGAAAGCACTTTGGTCAACTTGAGTTGTTTTAAAATGTGCTATACAAATTATAACTAACTAGATTTTTTTTTTTACATTTCTCGAATAACAAATTACCTCCTCAATGCTCAGAGGTTCTGAGTGATTTAGGATATTGTTATGCAGTTGCTAAGGTGTTCTGGGTAGTTTCTAGGTGGTTTCTTAACTTCATGTAGTTCAAATATAAAAGTCATATCGCTTTACACTCAGCTCTAAACAAGAATATTATATTCTCACATTATTTTAAATTTCTGTAGCATAAAAAGTCCTCAAAGAGTAATGCATTTTTGTTGAAATATTAAATCTACAACTTTTAGAATTTACCCCAAAAAAAACAAATTTTGTTGAAAACAGTTATTTGGGACATTATTTGCCCTAGTATGGTGTAGAAATAGCAAAGCTTAATCAGTAAGAGAGTGGGCTTAAATGCCAGTCTATTTTAGCATCATAATACCAATCCAGCACAGCTAGGGCTGAAATAGACTGGCATTCAAAATCGAACCAATTACACTCTGTGAATGGGCTGAGCAAGAAAAGCTAATATAGCTGAAAGCACAGGGCACAGGCAGACACACTCCAACCTGGGCTAAAAGAAGGCTTGAGACACGGCCAAAAACACACTTAGAACCACCGCAGAGCAAGTACGAAAGCAAAAAAACTCATGATTTGGATACCAGGTATTGGAGCGGTGGGGTCATTAACCAGCCAGGAAGTGATTAATTGGTGTGATAATTTTAGAAAAATGTACATGACATTCAGAGGAACTTCTTGAGATTCTTTCTCTGAGTGTGTGTGGTCGGTTAAGGATCCTGCAAGGCGTTTTCTTCTGCTCCAGTTGCTGTGTGATGGTGCTAGAGTCTGAGAGGCAAATCACCTCGAAATGCACAGACACTTTTACATGCACACACAAAACACGTCACTGTGACCCAAACATTTTTTATGTTTTTAATTTTGAAAGAAATCTCTAATTCTGCTCACCAAGGCTGGATTTAATTGATGAGAAATGTAGTAAAAACAGTAATATTCTGAAAATGTATTTAAATTTAATTGTAAATTAATTGTAAATTTAAATTGTATTTTTTAATTTAATTAAAATTCTATTTGAATAAATTTAATGTAATTTTTCCTGTGATCAGAATTTTCAGCATCATTAACTCACATGACCCTTCAGAAATCCTTCTAATATGCTGATTTGATACTCAAGAAACATTTCTTATTATCAATGTTAAAAATAAATCTGCTTCAAAATTACAACAAATAGAAAAAGAGACAAAACAATGAAGACAAAGAGGAGATCAAAGAATCTGCCAGACTATAGATAGAAAGGCAATATCTTAAAACACTCACAGCATTGAACTTGTCTGTTTTCTTGGTTTCTGGCTCTTTCATAGTAGAGGCCAACAGCTGATCTCCTTTATAGTCTCTATAGAGCTCCGCCAGGGTCTCTCGCGTCTCCAGGTTTGTGGTTTTCAGATGGTATCCTGGTTGCAGTTTGGCTTTCTCTTCATCTGTAGGGGACGGGAAAATGGACAGGCTCATACAAGTGACACCTCCACAATACAAGTCATCAGATTCACAAAAACACTTATATGATTACATTTTATCTGAAGCCTTGTGTGCGCACATATATACATATATATTACAGTTAAAACTTTTATTTTGTATTGTTTTATTCAGCAAGGACATTTAATTTATCAAAAGCTGCAGTAAATAAAAAATGTTTTCATTTTAAATAAATGCTGTTCTTTTGAACTTTCTATTTATCAAATCAGCATAAAAATGCTGAAAATTCAATTTTGCCATCAAAGGAATAATTTATTATATATAATAACATTCAAACAGAAGACAATTCTTTTAAATAGTTTTTTTTGGTCAATTTAATTGTAAAATAATTTGTAATCAAATAAATGACTTTTAACAAAAACAGTGCATCAACCAATTACAAATGCATCAAACTCTTCAAGCTTGTAATTATTAACAGGTGGGTAATAATGCATGTCTATAGACTGAACGCGTAATACATGTGCATGTCATCACCGGTTTCACAGATTCACGTTTTTGAAGAGATAACGGTATTGCTTTCAAAACCGATTTTCAAACACGGGTACTTTGAAACCTAAGTTCGCGCTACCGTGTAAATGAACAGTCAGTTTTCTGTTTTTAGTTGGCCCTAGGTTTAATTTCAACTTTAAATTCAATTCACATATGTATAGCGCTTTTCACAATACACATCGTTTCAAAGCAGCTTTACAGAAAATGCAGTCCACAAATACAACTGATTCATCTATTATCAGAGGTAACTGTCTAAGTTTTATATTTCAGAAATATATACATATACAAATAACAGTTAACTAAAAAATTACTAATTTAAATGAATGCATCAATTAAAATGACTTAAGCTAGACAATGACTACAGCTAAAACAATCTTTGTTGCATTAATTTTCCATCATCACTGTAAAGCTGCTTTGAAACTGTAGCATTATATAAATAAAAATGACTTGACTTAATATAATTTACTATACGTATATACATAATATATATAACTGTGGTTCCAATTATTAAAACATTATGAATATACCATTTTAATGCATAAAGAATATTATAATGCATTACAGGATTCAATACAGTGCTACCATCCAATCAATGAGGACATTTCAAAGAAGGACTCCACAATAAAAACTGATTTTTATGAAAAAGTCTAAAAGCTACACAGAGTAAACCAGCAACATCATGAGATCTGCTATAACAGCAGCACAGAGGGTGTGTTGCGATGCTGTCGGAAATATGGATCTATACGGCTAATTTAAGACCGTTAGATTACAGTCTGTGATGACATACACACACATTATCTTGCACTCCTGTCATGATGGTTCTCTTTATGACCTTTTGTGTATGTCACGTTCAGGGATTCACTCCTTTAGTTAATTCATTGAGCAAAGTAAATCCATATCAAATTGCGCTAAGTTCTACCTCGTTAACCAATTAATTTCCTTAAATCGTCACGGCTGGGCTAATGCAAGTACATAACATGTAAAGAATGGTGACTAATGTGAAAATAGCACACCTGAGCCTGTCGCTAAATTATTTAACTCTCACAGGTTAAGTCTAACTAACAGACAGTGAGGGTTTTTTTCTTCAATTATTAATTTGCAATCTGTGTTATTGTGGAGTACAGAACCAGAAAAGTGTGCTCTGTTGTAAACTGCATTTCAGAGCTATTTTAGTGTTATTTACTATTATTTTTATTAATTAATATTTTAAATTAGCTTTTTTCCCATTTTAATTAGGGGTTGTAAGTTTCGTTATGTAATTTGGTCATTTTTATTAGTCTATTTAGCTAATAAAATTTTTTTTAGCTAATAGTCCATTTTAAATTTTCTATTTAGCTTTCATTTATTTTATTTCAGTTTTAGTAATTTTAGCACTTACATACATTTAGAATACAAATACTAGATGAAAATGAAAATGTCTATTTTTTAATATTTGTATTTTATTTTATTTCAATGAAATAAAAATAACTTGTAATAGTTTTGGTGTTGGTTAACAATAACAACACTGCAACGCAGTATTTGCACACTAAACACTATATATTGAATCCTATGAGTAAGATGCAATCCTCCAAACAGTCAAAACCAACTGAACATTTTGTACAGCACTCAAAACACTGAACTCACCGGGGTCAAGGACTTTCAAATTGTTTTTCACATGGAAGAAGTTAGAGACATTGAATTTATCCAGATTTGTAGGATCCTGGAAAATAAAGTGACAAAATGAGATGTTATAAGACAACTTCAGTTTTGCCGACAAGCTATGCACACAAGAATTATATACACAAAATTGTTTTAAAACAACTCATATCATATTTTCCCTAAACAGAAAGACAAGTAAACAGTGTCTAATGAATTTGTTTTGGCAATGTTTTATCAGTTTAGTGTAAATGTTGCTGACTGGACAGCTTGTCTGCTGCAACACACACACACTCACACACACACAAACAAAAGAGAGTTCAGGACCTTCTCATCTCTCTCTCTCTCTTAGCTTGACCCACTGTTGTATCTGTTCCAAATAGGTCAGACAGTGAAACTATACCTCAGCCCATTTCAGTCCTGCTATTTCAGCTAAACTCCCACTCCCAAACATCTCTCTCTTTTCAAATACTTTCCCCTATATCCTTTTAAAACTCCCCCAGCTTTCCCATCCCACATGGCACCCAAAATAACCTCTTTAAAACTATTTAACCCTTAAAGTACGCCACCCGACACCTCCCTGACCTGCCCTTCCTCGAGCTCCAGGGGATAGACACGTCAAAAGCTACCACTCTGAACCATATCAATCTAAAATAAATCTCAGCCAAAAATAACTCAAAGTCCCTTTCTATTTCTCTGAACACCCTATAACATCCCTGACCTAAAATAAACCATGCAAGGACTTTCTATGAATACTGGACACTGTAGCTCACATGCACACACACAGAAAACATTGATTCAGCTCACAGCTTCTTTCACACACACCCACGTTCCCTGGCTATCTGAAGACAGACATGCCATAGACTACTATACTTATATAAGGGCTGTCAATCAGTCATTTTAACAGATTCTGTATTTCCACATTATTGCATATAAATGTATAAGAAATGCAAACATAAAACTCTGAACATGACACTGTTCAAAGATTTGGGGTCGGTAGAAATTGTGTTTTAAAAACAGTCTCTTATGCTTGCCAAGACTGCATTTATTTGATTAAAAACAATACAAAAACAGTAATATAAAATATTATCAACATATTTTTTATCACATATTTAAATTTAATTTATTCCTGATTACAAAGCTGAATTTTCAGCATCATTACTCCAGTCTTCAGTGTCACATGATCCTTCAGAAATCACTCTAATATGATGATTTGCTGCTCAAGAAACATGTCTTATTATTATTAATGTTCAAAAGTGCTTAATATTTTGGTGGAAACCATGCTCTTTTTCCCCAAGGAATGCTTTAATGCTTAAAAAAGAAAAGTTAAAAGGAATAGCAAGAAATCTTAATAGAAATGTCTTTACTGTGACTGGATCATTTTAATGCATCCCTGCTGAATAAAACTATTCATTTTCTTTCCAAAAATAAATGAATAAATCTTACTGACCCCAAACTATTGAATGGTAGTGTACATGACCTACTGCACAGATCCTAACATGCCAGTGCCATGTATAGATTTGTTGTTAGAAATCTGACCCAGGTTACATAAGTTCTTACACTCAAATGGATTTACAGCAAAGCTTAACACAACTTTAGACAGTTGCCACATGCTGATGTAATGTTTAATCCAACCTATTCAGAAACAGGCTGATTAATTCATAAATTGTGCAGTTACTCAATCAGTGCTTTATTGTCTCCTTTGTTAAGCATGTTCATCAACGAAAAGCACAAACTCACATTGTGATGATTTTAACCCCTTAACTGTCACTTGCCCTTTATACGGGCAACCTAAATTTACTTCACTATATTACTATTAAATCCTAATCTAGTCATGACAAACTATATATCGTTGGAAAGGTCTAAGACTCCTAAATAGATATTTTAGCGCTGTTTTTTTCTTACAAATTAGGAATGAACAGTAATATATGAATTTATGACAAGAGTGCGCCTCAAAAAAATCGACGTCATTACAGGAGTTTCTGACCTTTGTCACAAAAAGTCGACGCACACACTTTTAATAATTGAAACTTTGGTTTTTAGTGCTAAAAGTTCATAATAAAACATAATCTAGTATTTGTCAATAAAAAAAGATAAAATTATATTTTTAAAAGTAAGGTTAAGAAGTCCTCTAAAAAGTATAATATATTATATAAAAATCTATTTTTTTAATTATTATTATTATTATTATTATATCACATCTTTTAGTAGTTATCATAAATTAGGTATCATTTTAAAAGCTTACGAACTCAGAATTCATCCTGTGAAAAAAATTTAAAAAAAAAAAAATGTATTAAGCCCCTCCCCTTTTGGGCATCATCTTTCATAATTTATTATCAAAACCTTTTCTAATCTTGACAAAACACATATTGTCTGAAAGGTCTGAGTCTCAAGGTTCCATATTTAGTGACAGAAGTGATATTTGGATAGAAATTTATTAATTTGTTATGGCAGAATGCATACAATTAAATTCAATGGAATTTAATGGCAGCTGATGGCTATTTTTGGTATAACGCCTAAACAAAATCTCATGGGAACTTACAATTTTTGTGATATTAACTTTAAATTTGGTTAGATATATAGCTTTCATTTTATAGTAATTTTATAGTAAAAAAATATTTTGTAAAATATTTATTTTTTATTAAAAATATATATTAATAAAGTATATTTTATTTACTGTAAATTATAATTTCCATAACTTTTTCATACTTTAATTTTTTGAAGTGCTTTCACTTCAGTAATAATCTGCTGATTGTTTTCTTTAAAACAAGACCAAACTTGTGTATATATTCCAAAGCATTCTTGAATTACAACCCTTTAAGTTTGTATAGTGCGTTTTAATGTCAATTATCAAAAAGGGGGGTGACAGGTAAAGGGTTAAAGGTACAAGTTTAGCTCTATCGATTGCATGCTGTCAATTACCACATACAATAACTTAAGGTGATTTTGTTTCTTTTCACAATCTGAGGGATGTGTTTGCAGTATGCACTTACAATGGAAGTCAATGGGAAAATACATTCCAGACGTTTTCAAAGCAGAAATATGGAGCTCATATTTTTTGTAAGGGTTTATATTAAATTGTCCTTACAAAAATGTGTGTTATTTCAGCTTTAAAGCTGTCCTAATATCCTTTAATATCCTTTAGTGGTGAGATGCTACACTTATCATTCCTGTGGGTGAATATTTCTGTCAGTTTCTGGAATCCTTGCAAAAGTTACCAGGTTTACAAGCTTTATGGCGTCATTAGTCATATGAACAACTTAACATCTAAAAAAAGGCCATTAGGGATAT
This sequence comes from Hybognathus amarus, assembly GCA_030378365.1. NCBI lineage: Eukaryota > Metazoa > Chordata > Actinopteri > Cypriniformes > Leuciscidae > Hybognathus > Hybognathus amarus. Next base: position 279,522 of record JAQIUQ010001082.1, on the reverse strand, counting down.
AAACAAACACTATAATAGATGAGCAGATATTTATAATTGTTGAATGCAAGTGATTCCTGTGTGTCTGTCAGTCATCAGGATCAGCCTGACTGTCTCTCTCTCGATAGCTTTTAAACACTGTGTTGCATATGAACCGGCTTCAACCTGACATTTCATGAAATCACACCAAAAACACAGGGTTTTAATAACCAGACAGCCACATACAAACTAAAACTGAACTGGGCGATTGTTGTCCAGAAGTTGCTTGATGCTAACTTGTGTCTAGAAAAGCTCTATTAAATCACAGTCATGCTAACATAACAGCGCTCATGTGACACTGCCTTATCTTCACTTCAGTCATAAACACACACTCTGTGTCTGTCACCTGTAGTGTGATGAGATCCTGGCGGGTGAAGGGTTCATCTGTCAGCAGGTCTTTATAACTCTTTGTCTTGATGTTGAGCTGCTCTACTGCCTAAACAAAACACACATTTATTGAATTTTGACCATTCTTGTACACATTTATACAGTTTAAAGACAGTTAATGCATTGATTAAAAATGATTAACGTCCGTATGATATTAAAGAGCATGAACAACAATATTTTCCTTGCTCTTTAGTAAATACCTACATGCCAACAGCAAAAACGGGTAATTCAGAAATCATTGATGTGCTGTCACAACCACATTAATAACTTAAATTTTATAAAATGGATTCAGAAAGATTTGCAATATAGTTCATGAGTCAAACTGACTACTTTTATGATCCTATTTTAGAGTTTAACATTCCCTGGCCACCGTGTTTTGAATAGTTAGTTAATAAGTTAATGTTGCCCTCTTCTAATTATTATTTGTGCTCCATGAAATGAGAAAAAAAAATCCTACAAGTTTCTGTCAACATGAACAATTTACATTAAGTTGAATAAAATGTATCAATTTAAATTAATAAATTAAATTAAAATTGATAATGTTTTATTTAATAAAACATTATAAATTTAGAAATATTTATAGAATAATTTTGGGGTAAAACTAAAATATGACTGTTTTGGCGCTCTGTATTGAAAAATATTATAAGTTAAATAAAATGTATCAATTTAAAATAAATTCAATTAATTTATTATTTTATTTAATTAAACATTATACATTTAGAAATATTTATATAATAATTTTTGGGTAAAACTAAAATATGACTGTTTTGGCGCTCTGTATTGAAAAATATTATAAGTTAAATAAAATGTATCAATTTAAAATAAATTCAATTAATTTATTATTTTATTTTATTAAACATTATACATTTAGAAATATTTATATAATAATTTTGGGGTAAAACTAAAATATGACTGTTTTGGCGCTCTGTATTGAAAAAGATTATAAGTTGAATAAAATGTTTCAATTTAAAATAATACATTAAAATTGATATTTTTTTTTAATTAAACATTATACATTTAGAAATATTTATATAATAATTTTGGGGTAAAACTAAAATATGACTGTTTTGGCGCTCTGTATTGAAAAATATTATAAGTTGAATAAAATGTATCAATTTAAAATCAATTCAATTAAAATTGATTATTTTATTTTTTATTTAATTAAACACTATACATTTAGAAATATTTATAAAATAATCTAGGGGTAAAGCTAAAATATGACTGTTTTGGCGCTCTGTCTTGACAAATATTATAAGTTGACTTGTCTGTTGCATTTACTTCTACTTCCGTGTAGACGACTATGGTCCCTTAAGTTAAATGTGCATGCAAAAATACCTTTAAAACATTTCAGATATAGTGTGTTTTACCTCATAAGAGAAAACATTCCCTGTGACTTTGTTGGTAACAATGTGGGAGTTGTTTGTGAACACTGTGTAGAGCACAGGACAGTGATACTTCCCTAAAGCACAGGAGAGAAAGACAGAATATGCACTGTAGAGGACCTCAATCCATTATCTCGTCATTAGCACATATTGTTGTTGACGCAAGCCAGGTAAGAGGATCAAGAGCGCACACACACACACAAACATATTTACCTTCACTGTTTTTGCTGAAGTTAAGCTTGATGAGGGATTTAGCCTCAAGCTTCTAGAGAGAGAAAGAGAGAAAGTTAGGGACTATATCTGTCAGACTTTGGCTCTCAGACACACCTACCTTTTCAATTATAATGTAAACACACCTCATGAATGTCTAACTGTTTAATTGTTTAGCATGAATAAGCTGATTCATTTAGGACATGTTTGGGCGATGATAAATCAAGGCAGTTACATTTAAACACCATCACGCAATGCTGTGGATCTATGGTTTTATGAGAAAACCCATGAGAGATTACAGCAAAGAAAGACCTTAGTTAATTAGCTAAAGTGCTCTAATCAGCTTTTTTTAGCATACAGAAAAACTGTAAAACGATATTTAAAGGTGATGTACAACACCATTCAAAAGTTTGGGGTCAGTTAAATTTTTACTTTCAAAAGAAATTAATGCGTTCATTCAGCAGACACGTTAAACACTAATGTCATGTTAAGATTTTAGTTTCTTGCTGTTATATCCTGAAAAAATATTATAAATATTGCCATTACAGGAATTTTAAAGTGTTAAAAGTAAACCATTCGTAGTTGAGTCTATTTGGGTTTAAATTTAGTTCTGCCAGCACCGGGATCCATATAAACTGACCACACTGTGATCCACTGACACAGTGAATCAGACTGACACAGGTCAAAATGGTCACAAGGATTATTTCCCCTCCCTGGTAAACCTTTAGCTGGTGTGTGATAAACACTGGGAGTCTCAGCCTCAGACTACAGACTGTTTGTGATGGATACGTTGGACACAAAAATGGCAACAACTAGAGCCCGACCGATAAAGGATTTTGAAGACCGATACCGATACAAATATTTTTGGGTTTAAAAATCCGATATATCGGATATATTATTATTACTTTTTTTTTTCATTTTTTTTTTCAGAAACGTGCAACAAAACAAACAGATTTCCCTAACATAGTTATTTTTAGTTATTTATGAGTTTTAACTAAAATAATATGATAAAGCATTTTAAAAAGAAACTTGTTTCTCTTGTCACAACACAACAGAGGAACATCAAAATCAGGGCTCGAACATTAAGGCTTGTCCGCTTGTCCGGGACAAGTGGATTTTTTGTAGGACGAGTAGAAGAGAAATGAGTTGTCCGACCGGACAAGTTAGAATTTCAAACAAAATAAAATGCCATGTTACTTCACGTTATGTGCCACTCGTTACTATTTTACAGATTTAATTTTACCGTTTTGAAACGAACACATTTTTCACGCTGCCTGTGAATGTCCTGAATGTGACTCACAGAAAGACGCGCGCCGGTATAATGCGCATGCACGACCGCGCGCCAGAAGTTCTCTTTCGCGCTTGAACGAACATCAACAACACACACAATTAAGCCAAAATGTCATTTGTCGAGTAACTTTATAACATAAGAGCAGTCTTATGATGGACATAAAGAGTTGTGAGTGACTCGTGAGAGAATGAGGCGTGTGTGAGATCCGCGTCTCAGTCCACAGGCTGCTCTTAAAGGGCCAGCTACCAATAAAGCGTTCTGTCAGTAAAGTTAATGAAAGAACAAAGGGAACAGAGAAAATTACGCACTGCTCTTGACTAAAGAACTTGTGTAGCTTTAATAAGGAGTAGTCTATATATAATTTATAATTTATGCAGCGCAGACTGTTTGATAACTTTATTAAATTTCTGTATATGTCTTACCTGTTAGACAGTTAATTTTTATCCAGACATCAATGGCTTATTGATCATTATAGGTGTTATCAATCATTTAGTTGTTATTGCTAATTTCAGAATTATCACTAATCTGTGTGTGCATTTGGTTTAGAACCAAACAAGTTGACTCATGAAACCATTTGTTTATTATATCGCAATCACATATCACAACCGCAATATTGACCTCAATAATCGCAATATGACATTTTCCCCAAATCATGCAGCCCTAGATAAAATTATAAATCTTTACCCGGACAAGTGACTTTTGTGCATGGACAAGTGAAACATAAATTTACTTGTCCGAAGGACAAGTGCCTCAAAAAGTTAATGTCAAGCCCTGTACTCATTTAAACACAGAGAGAGCATGATGTTTCCACCGAAGTACAAGTCCAAGCATGTCCAGTAGATCTCTGTAAAAGTCACTAACACACACACACACACACACACAATCCGTTTTCACAGTCACCTCTCATCAACTCACAGCACTCACTCTCCTCTCCATCTAGCGAGACAAATCAATCATGAATACTTCAGATAACACAGTTAAACTGTGTAGGAAACACACACACACAATCACAGAGGCATGTCCGGACATGCATTCGCTCAGACGCATAGCTGTAAAGATGAATTGCAGATGACAGCCATGGGCTTCAATGGACACCAAATATGAATTTTGAAGCAAGTGCATACAGGACGTCCTGCATCACACTCTCTGTAAACATTCACACAACTTTGGCTGATACTAGAGCAAACTGATTATGCATTCAGCAGCACATGCAGAGACCCTATAACTCATATTCCATAAATTAAGAGTGCAGCGATGTGTGTCCAGTGAACTGATTACACAGCAATTTACACACACATCCACTCCTGGCACACTGAACGCTGTTAGCCAGCATCAGCAGGTCTGTGAAATAACTTCATATAGTCCTAATAACCATTTCTAAATGGGTACAGTAATAGAGTATTTTCCCTGTACGTGACACATAATTTCTGAAGCTTGACTATTCTCCAAAATATCAAACTAAACCCTCAAAGCAAAAATACCGTTTGGCAAATATGCAATGAAATTATGATTATTGTTACATTTTATTGACAATTTGTTACCAATGCAACACAAAAGAACCTACGTATATTGAGTGTTGAATGTTTTTTAGAGGTGGTTGCTAAGGTATTCTGGGTTGTTGCTAGGTGGTTACTTGCAGTGTTTTTTTAATTAATATATATATATATATATATATATATATATATATATATATATATATATACACACGCAATTTTTATCCTATTAAAGTATTCTTAAGTTTAAATTAGCTTTCATTTTTATATTTTCATTTAGGTAATTTTGATTCGTGCTTTTTGTCATTGTATTCATTTTTTTATCTTTAGTTTAAATGTATAATTAATGTATTTTTAATTCAGTTTTATTTTTGGCAAAGTTTTTCATCTAATATTTATATTTCAGCTTTATTTCAATTACAGCAAGCGATTTTTAATAGTTTCAATTTAAGTTAAATATAACAACACTAGTTCCTGGGCCGAGTTAAAAGAGCACAGCCACAAGTCTCTTAACATATTCTAGCACACAGATGAGGCTCAGGTATGTAATACAACGTACAGTAAAGTCTATGGGGTTTTTTGTTATCTGCAAGTTGAAAATCATAAGATGGATCACATAAAAAGTACTTACAGATCTCTACTCAAGTTGCATGGTTTTAGGTATTATTAAGGTCTGTATCATAAACAACAAACTACAAGTTTATAACCGAAATACGAGAAACACCACTGTCTCTTCTTCTAAAATTACCCGCAGTGCTCTATACAACATGCAGAGATTCTGGTTTGTAGCTTTGGATTCTCTAGGATGAAGGTGCAAGTGCACTGATTGCATCATCTGGAGTTAATGATGTTGCAGTTTACTTTGTGTTATCAGTCTTTGTCTTTCCTGAAGCACTTGGCTTCTCCTCAAATGGAGTCTGACGCCCTCTAGTGGTTTAATCCACGCAGGACATTTGATAATGAGCTTTTGGTGCTTTCAACTTGTGTCGGAAAGACCGTATTAAAGTATTGAACACACATGAACGCCACTTCAATGAATGAATGAAGTTTATATAGAGCATTTCCTATGAATTACTGTACACCCAATGCACTCTACAATCACATCAGGGGTCTCTCCTCCACCGCCAGCAGTGTGCAGCCACTTGGATGATGCGACGACAGCCACACAACAGCTAAAGGTGGAGTGGAGAGAGTGATGCACATTTTTTGTTTTTCATTTTCTAGAAGTATTGTTAAACTTTTTTTCTGTAGTTAATTAAGAAAAGGTACACCGCCATCTTATTCCGGCGAAAATGATTTGAACGCACCTGACGTGGTAAACAACTTCCCACCTTGTAAATACAAACTTCCCAGCAGGACTTGAAACCACCATTTTATCTCCAAAGATTTTGAAAAGTCTATTGGTCAGCATCAAATAAAGAATAAATAAGTTGGAATAACTGAAATACCTCTCCAGTTATGGGGTTGGTACCAAACTTCTTAATCCAAGGCACGATGCTCCTAAAGAAAAAACAAACGTTAATCATTTTCTGGTCACACCACTTAAGATTATATGTAAAATACTGTTCAAAAGTTTAGAGTCTTTATATATATATATATATATATAGAGAGAGAGAGAGAGATATAAATATTTGTATTGTATAATTTTTAAAGTTATTGCTGATTTTCAGACTTCAGTGTCATCAAATAATATGCTGATTTGGTTGACTGGATACTTTTTTCAGGATTCTTTAATGAATAGAAAGGTCAAAAATAGAAAATATTTGCCATAATGTAAATGTCTTTACTGTCTTTTGATCAATTTAATATAATGCATCCTTGCTAAATAAAAGTAGGATATCAATTTCTCACCCCAGACTTTATAATGGTAGTCTCTGTAGTGATAAATATGAGGTACTCTAAATAAGCAGGGGTGTAACAATATATCGTGCCACAGTATATATCATAATACAAAAATGCAACAGTACGTATCGTGGATTGTCCCCCCAAAATAAAAATTACTGTGTGAGAAAAAAATTCAAGTTTTCAGAGTTTTAGTGCAATTACTACATTGAACAACTATATATAATGTTGATTATAATGTATAATAATGCAATGAGGGAATATTTGTGGGTCCTGATAATGCCACATGTCTGATGTTACCAGTAAAAAGTGGCTGACATTATTTTAAATATATCTAGTCAGTGACAGAGTGCAAGCATATTCATCTACAATAACTATTCGCTTCAGAATCATGAATATTTTTATTCTGGTGTCACCATTGTCCTTGGGTTTCCAGCATCAAGCATTTAGCATTTTAATCAACAGTACATTTTTTGTTAACCTTTTACCATTGTCTTAGAATATCGCAATAATATTGTATCGTAATGTAAGCGAATCGTGACATGAAGGTATCAGTTACACCCCTATAAATAAGTATATAAATATTACATGCAAGTAAATTAATGATTTAAAAATGACTCATTATGCTATTGACAAGAGTGATATACTCACATAAGGTCGAAAACCACTCCATCCACTGTGCACATGGGATACTCAAAGGGCTGAAGAGACAAACTATGTGAGGGATAAAAGACAAAATATTAAAAGACTCATACACATAGCATGCTACTAAAGCTGCTGTGTGTCATTTCTGAGCCTCCAAACAGATCTGCAAACATACTGATGGTTTCCAAACAAGTTTCATGAACAGTCTCCTCATATTCCACTGAACAAATGAAATGCCTAAAAGGTTTTTGTGAGCAATGAGTTCACAAATCAGACTGCACCAACAAACAGGACAATTTTAAGAAAATCAACGTACTTTCTAATAGCTGTCTCTGCATATTAAACTAGAACTGGAGGAAAAGTATTTGAAATTGACAATTTTGACAATTCTTATTTTTATGGAATATTTTACTATTTATTATGAATTATATATCCGTGTAAATTTATTTAATGAATGTGCCCTTCTCTTCTTTGATGACGTGTTGACTGGCGCAAGGGTGGGACAAAATGTCACTCACATGAGATTCACCAATAGCAAACCAACAACCATCCAATAAATCAATTTCTGGCAGATAAAAATCAAGCCCCTCTGTACATATTTTCTTATTCGACAAGACATTTCACTAGAATATATGTCAAAATAGGGAAGAAAAGGCCAATCACAACTTCCATTTCATGCCGACTTTAACAGGGTTTTTTTTTTTCAGGAAAAAATGACAACAGCTTTACCTCAAATAAAAGCAATGACAGCTTTGTTTGAACCCCATATCAGCAGTTATGAAAGCAGGATCTATTGTACTAGACCTAAATTAGGGAAACACAAAGGACTTTTCTATCAAACATGAAAGAAGTGTTATGCATTTCTAAACTCACCTGCAATGATCAAAAGGTAGACGTCTGAAATTGGACCGTGGGATTTCTACAAAGAAGACAGCAAAAGGTTTATTACTGGTAACAGGGAGTTTTGGCGTAGAAGCATCAGCAATATCTAAAGTGCACAAAATAAGTCTATACATGGTGCAATCAATCAAACAACACAATGAGAGACAAGAAAACCAACAGCATTACATTAAATAAATAGAAATATTAAATCATTAATTGAAATAGAAATCTTTTGTTACAAACCTATTTACTGTTACTTTTTGTATCTCGATGTTTGAATAAAGGTATACGTTTCTTTCAAAAAGAAAATCTTACTGAACCCAAACTTTTAAACGGTAGTGTCAGAGAAGCTGATTTATTCATTCAGGCCTGGAAATAACAATTTAAAAATGTCTGATATTTTTCAAGACTGTGGAAACCCGTACATTTCAAGTGAAATTATTTCAAATGGGCATATTTTTTCCCAGAGGACATTACTCTTTACTTTCTGTAAAAACTGCATTTAAACCACAAATGTATATGCATCACTGAATACACTGTTCATTTGTTTTACTCATATTGTATGTGTCCAACAATGCTTGCTTTGCATTTACTGTCACCTCAAGTGACATTTATTTATATCACGCTTTTACAATGCAGACTGTTTCAAAGCAGCTTTACAAAGATAACTGGAAAATAATGCAAAAAAGTTTGTTTCCAGAAGAAAATAGCATCACAGTCCAGCTTAAGTAAGTTCAGTGATGTTTCATTTTTGTGGTAAAAAAAAGTTATTTTTTAGTTCATTTATATATGTAGCCGCTCTTGAGAAAACGGTGATGTCATTGTCCAGCTATGTTCAGTTCTCACATAATGGTGTCAGTACAGGCAACTCAATATTATTATTGATTATTAAATGTATATTAAATGTTAAAAATGTAATGTTAATTCTCCCCAACTAAGCAACCCAAAAGCCAATGAATGGTGAACAGTGTATGATTATGATTCTGCCAGCATTATAGGTCAGAAGTCAGATTGGATTGCAATAATCTGGTTGAAGATTGGAGTCATCACGCCAATTAATAATAATTTTAGTTTCACGACATGTACTCATGTACATGTACGTGTATCATTATACACGATAAGTATAACAACATTTGGTCATCACCACACTAACACACATGATGACTGAGTTGGAATAAGCATAGAATTTTTTTTTCTTAATACAAAAAGTGCAATACATCTGGACTAATGCAAGTACCTGATTTTTTCCCTCCATAAAACTGAGTGTATTCTGTACATGTGATGTACCTGAAACAGACATAAAGAATAATATAATTATACTTATTGAAGAATGCGAATTAAATGAAACCACATGAAAGAAATGGAAAACGTCATCTCTCAACTAAATACTATTTTTATATTATTACAACGCAAAAACATAAATAACTATAAAATGAGATACTAGGAAGTAACGGTAGCGTTAGACGCATTATAAACCTCTGATAACATATAACACGATATAATTGCAATAAATAATACATATATATTGCTTTAATTGAAATATATTCATATAACGTTAGATAATATAACAATATATAACTTAACGCTCGTTAGTTAGTGAAGAGTTAAACATCATATCATATTTTGCTCGCGTTATTTTTCATTCCAACTTACATCTTATCTTTTTGATGCTGTCGTTTCCCCATTTTTGTGGCCGAAGATGTAGACGAAAACGATAGAATTTAAGTTTATAAACGCATAAACAACCAACAACAAACCTACGACTTTTAAAAACACACACTTCCGGCTAGCGTTTAGCGCGACAGTAAAATGTGTCCGATGTGAAACGGCAAAATGTTTTTATTTGGCCTCTTCGGTACGGAATCACGGAATAGTGATTTCATTTCAATACTGACACTTAGACACTTAGAGGCTATATTTGTAGCAACAGCTGTCTTTTTGTGATGTATATAATCAAAAATAATGATCAATAATTATATTTAGTCAGATAGTAATTAAAATTAATATATACTTTATATATATATATATATATATATATATATATATATATATATATATATATATATATATATATATATATATATATATATATATATATATATATTTATAAAGCACTGGGGCTGCATTAAGCTAAACATGGCTATAATATACAAAGTAGCCTATGCATACATTTCTTTTTTTTTCTTTTTCTTTTTTTCTTTTTTTTCCGAAGATATTACCAAAAGCACTGCGGAAGGAATCTAATTCCCATCCTGTTGCTTTGTTCTTTGCCTGTTCATCCTGCCACAGATCATTCGGCACCTTTGTCATGTCTTTTAGCAGACTGGGATATGCAGTATGACCACACAACCAGTAGTAGTCAAATAGGACGTAAGCCCCTCCTGCAAGGTGATCGCTCTTACCTGTGGGGGGTTAGATCTAAAAAGGAAGCAAGATTTGTTTTGTTATAATGTTAGATCTAAAATGGGAAGCCAGGTAAAAGTTAGTCATAATATTAGAACCAAAGGGGAAGTCAAGTAAAAGTTTATCATAAGGCTAGATAACCAAAAGGTCAGATTGTTAGGGTCAGAAACATGATTAGATCACGATTCTTGATCATGATCTTATTTTATTAAAATTTCACCACACTCTTAGAAAAAAGGGTTCTATATATGTAGCATAGGGTTCTTTACTCAACTGCAAATGACTTTTTATGCAAAAAAAATGATGATAATGACAAGAAAGAACCCTTTTTGCACAAAGGTTCTTTATAGGCTATTATTCATTCATATATTACATTTTTCTGCAACATTTTGCAGTTGTAATTAAATTATTGTTTATTAAACTGTTGTAGTAACTTAATATCCCATTTTAATGCTGATTTTTGAAGGATAAAAACTGAAATGGCACTCTTATTGATTAATTACATTTTTAAACCCCCATATCTTGAATTTTGTGATCATTCATGAATTGCATTTTAGGGGTTCCAAATACGATCAGCGCTTTAGAACCTTTTCAGGTTCTATATAGAACACTAAGAGGTTCCACTCGTGGCTTCAAACTGTTCACGAGTAGTTGAGAAATGCCTCCCCAGCTAAGTTGAGTTTAATGTGAGACCAAATATTTGGGTTCCCAGTCAACAATTTGATCTGACCATGAGATACTCAGACTGTGGTCACAATATGAGATCACAGTAAGCTAAAACTAAAGTGTAACTCACTGTGTGCTCAATGTGAGGTCGCAGCATATTTCCATCAACAAAGTTTCCTTGCTTGTTTTGTATCCATTTCAGCCTGGTGTTGGCATTTGACACAAACATTTCAAATATTCACCCTTGAGAAGTCTTGACATACCCAAAACACAGAGAGCAAAATTAAGTTGTAACACTAGCCAGCTAGTTTGATTACTGAAGCCAGGTGATTCTACACCTGAGCTGGCAAGATGACTGGGGCACATGTACCTGTCAACTCGTGTTTCATTTTGATTTATCACTCCACACACAACTTACCAGTTTCAGGCAAAAACTTAATTCTGTCTTTGTTGTTTTTCTGAGACAGCAATGGCTTTTTAAAGAAGTGCATTTGCTTAAATTTTCCCAATTTTCTGACCAATTATTTGTGGTTAAGACAATTAAAAGCTTAGTGTTTAGCCATTTTGGGCTTGGCTATTTTTTTTGCCCAGGAATGTATTTATTGAAATGCATTTATACACTGTAAAAATGAATGCGCTTTATTTAATCCAAAAAAAAAATGTGGCAACAGATTACAAGCAATATTATTAATTCAATTTAATAAATTAGAATCGAGTAATAATTAATCAAATTAATTCTGTAAAAGTTAACCATTTAAAATGAGTAAAACTGTTTTAAGTAAATTTAAGTCACCATTATGATGATCGGTGTTTGATTCAGGTTTGTTTTAAAATGACGGTTTACTCCTTCAGTGATTCTGCTTGTTAACATCAGGTGTCTTCAATGTTGGCAATATAAAATAAAGAGTTCTTAATTAATCTTTGACGTCTGTCTGTTATTCAGATATTTTTGTTTAATTTCTTGGTGTAAACTTTACTCATTTTAAATAGTTAACTTTTAAGGAATAATTTGGTTCATTATTACTCAATTCTAATTTGTTAAATGTAATTGATAACATTGCTTGTAATCTGTTGCCACAAATTTATTGATTAGATATATTCATTTTTACAATGTAAGGTGGTTATCGTCTGCTGAGGAACACAATCTTGGCTTTTTCAGGTATCAGTCAGTGTATTATCAAACACCACAACAATGGCCAGATGGTTTTTCTGCAAGAGCCTAACCTAGGTCATAACATTCATAATACACTTCTGCTTTATTTTTGTAAAGAAGAGATGCTGAAAGATGAACGAGACGTTTACATAAAGTTTTTATTTTGTCATCTTTTGTGTATTTCAGGGCTGCTCAGTTGCCTCTTCCACAGGAATCACATTTCAGCGTAAAAACACTTTTCCTCTCAACATTAGTCGGAGTTAATCATCATTCAAGGGATGATAACATTGAAACTCAAGTTCTAAAGGAGTCTAAACCAGTTTAAGAAAAAAGCTAATTATTGCTATTGCCATTGGCACCGACAATAAGAGCTTCACAAAATGAGGTCATGTAACAAGCGTAGTTGATTCATTTTTATGATTGACTCAAGCACCCACACACTACATAATACATAGTGGTGACTTCAGGCCTATTCACACCAAGGACGATAACTATAAAGATATAGTAAAAAAAAAAAAAATCAATTCCTGATGGACAAAATCAAGTTCCACCCTAATTTTTTTCACTTGGATATAGAGTACATTACAATAGGAAGGAAAAGACTATCGCAACTTCTGTTTCATGCAAATTTTAAAGCAGCAGACGACATTACTGCAGGATGCGCCTATGATAAACAATGTTATTGTGCATTGGTGTGGATTATAATATAGATATCATTATAGTTATCGTTCTTGCCATCAACGGGCCTTGACAGTTCATACATGGACACAAAACATGTTAAAGATGTAGCTGTCACCACCTTATTTGGGTAAGATTCATATAAAAATGAAAATGTTTTATTCAGTCATGCATTTTAATGTTTTTATTTCTTTCTGACACAGAAAAACAGGTTTTAGGTCTGTTGTATACAAGTCCGTGCTGACCTCCCAGCAAACAAATTTAGGTTCTGGGAACGTTCTGGGAACGTTAGTTTTTGGTTTCCAGAACGTTCCTAGAACTTTCCCTTAAAGGATACATATCAGTGCTTTTAAATCATTAATTTTTACTTATAAGTCATATATTTGTGGTCTATATAGCATAACTGCAATGCTTGTGTCTGAATTCCTCATTATTATAGCTCCACAGGCCCCTTTTCTACCCCTTTTCTGATGTGCTTCTGTGAGCAAGTCGTTTCACTGCGGCCCCTTTAAATAAAAAGGCGTACCGTCTTACCCCGCCTACTCTCCAGGTCGCTGAGTTCACGGTCAGTTCAACTCAGGTTCAACTCTCCGCGTTCGGCCATTAGTGTAGTTTGATAAGAGATACGATTACTATAGCTTCAAAGAACATTTTTATTCACACGTTAACAAAATGTCAACAACGGAAGACTTGTCCACCAAGCCTTACATATTCGAGCCAGAGCGAGCGATTTGAAAAGATGACGACGACGAACCGTCTTCATATGGAGGCAGGTAACGTTATGTAAGTTAACTATGTTGTGTTATTAGTGAAAGTCGACTATTTCTCTTGTTAAAACAAGCACACTGACAAGATAAATGACTGCGGTCTGATCTTACCACTAAAAATCTGTATTGATAATAAAATGATAACTTACGTTTAGAAAGCATCAGGAAACACAGCAACTAAATGATAGAAGGAATTTACCCGATCGGCAAACCCTTCTGTATACTGGCTGAGGTTGTTGAAGTGGGGATCCTTGAAGTGCTTCAGGTCACTACATCCAACAACCGAACATTTTGACTAGCCCTCTCGTAACTTCTGCATGATTGAGCTTGGACTACAAAATCAGAGCGAGAAATAATAATGGCGGATTGCTCGTAGTGTTGGACCGGTAGTCAATGTCCTTATTTGTCAGTTCCGCTGCAAATACGGTGACGTACTTGCTCAAAAAACGTCATAGACAACAGAAAAATCTGAACAGGTTGAAAAATATGACCAAAACAGAATATAAAGATATAAACGAAGCACCTGAAGAGAATAATTTAATCTTTTCTGTACTTATAAACACTCCAAATCTACAACAAAATGCATTTAAGGGCTAAAAAAGTGAATTTTGCATGATATGTCCCCTTTAAGGTTAAGGGAACGTTCCGGAACATTCTCCTTACGTTATAAAAATGGAGCCTAAAAATAACCTACATGGAACGTTCCTATAACGTTCTTGTTTGGTTCCCAAAAAATAACCTCATGAGACCATTCGGGAACGGTAGGGGAACGTTCTGTGTTGGCTGACCTTTCACCTTAGCAAACATCTCCTCTGTGCTACCAGTGAAGGATCTCTCTTATGTGACCCCACAGCCTAGTTATCCACAGGTTGACACCCATTTCGGTGAGATACTGCAGCTCTGGTGTGAGCATCTTCCTGCAGAGCTTTCCGTGTGCTTTGTCGACATTCTTTTTCAGATTGTATCCCATAATCGACTTCTCACCGATGGGTTGCCACGGCTGCATGGAAGTCTCCACGATGCTTCCTGCATCAACGGCATGGCCTCCTTCGATGCAAACGGAAGCCATTTCTGCATTTCTACGCTGCAGCTCCGCGACATCTCTCGCCATGCGCTTGCGGCCGTAAGCATCCACTTTACGCCAGAAGGTGGCGTTGAAATACTGGTAAAGCTTCCAATCGATGGCGTTCCACTCCAGCGCCTTGGCCCTGAGCTCTGGAGTCAATCTGGAAATGGTTGAATCTTTCCGGGCATTGAGTTTGAAGAAAAGCAAGTCGTCCATGTCCCAGCAGAGGCTGTCCTTCAGCAGGATAAGCGACTCTTCAAAATACTCAACAAGCATTACCAATTGGAAGCGCTTGGCGATTGCCTGAATGGCCGAATTGACCTTTGGGTCATCTGGATGTAAGTTATTATCCTGGCCAAAGTCAAAGAAAAGCAAGTTTTTGAGATAAAAGGAATTGAATCCTTCTGGGTCATAGTAAAGCGTTGGATCTGTCAGGAATTCTCCCAGTTTATCGTCCCCAGACAGCTTCCACGTGAGAGGTACAATGCGTCCGAAATAGTGGGAACGAGGACTCGGCGAGATCTGCCGGGTCCCGGAGGATTGTGATGTACGAGGTGTCGGCTGGAAGCACTTTGGCCACCTCGGCCGCATTGAAACGCATGTGATTACAGATGATGTTAAAACACATTCCAGGCCTGTAGTCCTTCACTTGTGAGTGATGGAAAGGGGAGGGGTAGAAGAAGTCATTGCGGCTGTTGGGGAAGGCAAATTTGAGGTGGTGTTTTTCGCCGAAGCGAAAGAGGATGTTGAGAAAAGTGCTACTAGCTGTTTTATGGGTTTTCATGAACATGATGTCCACTTTTGGACTGCAGATTCTCTGCCCAGAGGCATGATGGGAGTCGTTTGAGATTGTTGAGTGGGCGGCAAAAGGGCGATGAGCACATGAGTAAGGCACTGGGACCCTGTAAACAAAAATGGACAAAAATACTGTCATTTGAATTTATTTGTAGATACATTTTAATCATCTTTAGAATAAGTTGGTAAACTATGGTGTCAAATCGATTATAGAGGGAATGCGTGTGACGTCACCTCCGGCCGGAGTGCTGCAGTTCCTCACAGTGAGTGGCAAAAAGACTGAGCGGCTGTATATGTGTGAAAAGACTGAGCGGCTGTATATGTATGTAAAGTGGGAAAGAGCTTTGCGATTGACTGTACAACTAGATTTGACAAAAAATCGGAGGTATATTTTTACAGACTGCGATAGAAAGAGGAGCAAATGGATCACTGCAATTCACAGAAACAACTGGACTCCAGTCAGCGAAAGGAAAGTCACGTGAATGCATTCCCTCTATTCGTGATTAATTGCACAATGCACACACACACATATATATATACACTACCGGTTCAAAAGTTTAGGGTCGGTAAGATTTGTTATGTTTTTAAAAGAAGTCTCTTCTGCTCACCAAGGCTGCAATTTTTTGATAAAAAATACACAAAAAACACAGTAATATTGTGAAATATTATGACAATTTAAAATGACTTTTTTTATGTTAATATATATTAAAATGTAATTTATTCCTCTGAAAAAAAGCTGAAATTTCAGCATCATTACTCCAGTCTTCAGTGTCACATGATCCTTCACAAATCACTCTAATATGATGATTTTATGCACAAGAAACATGTATGATTATTATCCATGTTGAAAACAGTTTTTTACATTTTTATTTCAGGATTCTTTGATGAATAGAAAGTTCAAAGAACAGCATTTATTTAATTAGAATCTTTTCTAACATTATAAATGTCTTTACTGTAACTTTTCATCAATGTAACTCATCCTTGATGAATAGAAGTATTGATTTCTTATTTATTTCCCCCAAAAATAAAATACAAATTCTTACTGACCCCAAACTTTTTAAAGGGTAGTGTTTAATGTAACAAAAGCTTTCCATTTCAGATAAAAGCTGTTCTTTTGAACTTTCTATTCATCAAATAAAAATGTAAAAAACTGTTTTCAACATGGATAATAATTATACATGTTTTTGGAGCATAAAATCATCATATTAGAATGATTTGTGAAGGATCATGTGACACTGAAGACTGGAGTAATGATGCTGAAAATTCAGCTTTTTTTCAGAGGAATAAATTACATTTTAATATATATTAACATAAAAAGTAATTTTAAATTGTCATAATATTTCACAATATTACTGTGTTTTTTGTGTATTTTTATCAAAAAATTGCAGCCTTGGTGAGCAGAAGAACTTCTTTAAAAACATAAAAAATCTTACCGATATTGAAACTTTTGACCGATAGTGTATATTATTATTACTTAATTATTTAAGTAAAATTGATTAATCGCATCTAACATAAAAGTCTGTGTTTATATAATATAGGTGTATGATTGTGTGTTAAATAAATGAAAATAAAAATATAATTCTGTCAGGATAGATCAGAACTACAATTTAGAGCTTCATATTCTTGATGAATTTCATGGAAAAATACGGCTATAATCCAATGAAACTTTGACTTGTTCAAAGTCTATGAAGGGACTCACTCTTGCAGGCCAAA
This sequence comes from Hybognathus amarus, assembly GCA_030378365.1. Classification (NCBI taxonomy): domain Eukaryota; kingdom Metazoa; phylum Chordata; class Actinopteri; order Cypriniformes; family Leuciscidae; genus Hybognathus; species Hybognathus amarus. The sequence continues at coordinate 262,131 of JAQIUQ010001082.1, read as the reverse complement.
CTGGACCTCTGGGGTGGACAAGCAGTACAAAAGAATCATGCAGGTGGTCAGAAGCACACCCAGGACCAGTCCCTTACAAATGGACCTCCACTGCCTCACCGGCTTTCCAACCATCATAGCTGCCTGGCTGGACTCTGGAAGAAAACCCTGAAACAAAGAGAAAGAATCTTCAATAATGACATGAGTGCAACATTAATGGATTTGTTGTTAACCTTTAAAGGCCCTTTTACGAAAATATATTAAATGTGCTGCGGTATGTACTACTGTGTTTACATATGCAGAGTCCTCTAGTGCGGCATTTGTGTGAGACATTCGATCACCATTTCCTCAAGTGCCCAATTATTTAGGTACACTGCTGCTCACTCAATTGCTTTTCTCCCATGAGTTCATCCATTTAATCTACATCTGCTCAACATGTGCGAGGGGATTTGAGGTGGCATTGCAGGTCATTTAACTGTTAGATCCTAGAGTATTTTCATTTCAGGTCATGTGACAGGTCAGTTTCTTTTAAGATATTCTCTATTTTTAATCACAGATTAGTTGTTTTGTAGTAGTAGTCTTACAAATGATTTTAGCCCAAAGCCAAGAAAATTGTTGCCTTTCTTTGTTTAAACTTTCTACTTCACCTTTGTGTTAAAAGAATAAAATAGAAGAATACATATTTCCACGTTTGTTTGTATGCATTAAGCTATGGTGTTATTATGTGTTACATGTAATTTATGCCCAAATAAACCCTCCATATCAGTTGAGACAAAATGCAATGTCCTTCAGTAGAGAACTCAATGTCAGTTTTTTTCTAAAAACAGGCTGAAATGTGTTTCCACTGTCTTTTAGACCATCTGAGATAAATAGATGGCGATCTTGAAGAATTTGGACTTTTGCATTTGACGATTCTCTCGTGAAATTTGGCACAAAGTGGTGCCATGACCATATTTGCTTGCAAAGCCAGTCTTTGGTGGATGCTCCTTTTCTTACCAAACATGATCCACTCACCTACAGTATTACAAGTTAATTGCGGACTCGTTTAAAACAGTTTAACTTGGATATTTTATAATCTTTTTGCTTTTATTTAACCTCTGTCCCAACTTTTTTGGTGTGTGGTGCAGCCATCAAAATCAAAATGTGTTTTTATTTACACCACACAATTCATTTGGACAGTGAAATCATTGGAATTATTTTCTTTGTAGCCTACTTTTGTCAGTTAAATAAGAGAATGGTCAAATCACTGATTCTTGAGTGTATTACATTGTACAAAATGTCCCCACTTTTCTGGACTTGATGTTGCATTTTTATAATTATATTTAACTAGGGTTGCACGGCACATTGGCCAACGCTTTTTTGTTTTAATTGTGTTTTATATAAAAAAATACTTTTTAAAGCAGAAATGGGTCAACATTTAAAAATATTTTTCTAAATATAAAATTATTTCATGTAATCTGTGCTAACACTTTACAATAAGGTTCATTAGTTATCATTAGTTAATGTATTTACTAACATGAACTAACCATGAGCAATACATTTGTTACTGCATTTGTTCATCTTTGTTAATGTTAGTTCATGAAAATAAAGCTGTTCATTGTTTGTTCATGTTAGTTCACGGTGCATTAACTATGTTAACGAGATTTTAATCAAGTATTAGTAAATGTTGAAAATAACATTAACAAATATTAACAAATGCTGTATGTGCTATTCATTATTAGTTCATATTACCTAATGTAGTTAACTAATGTTAACTAACGAACCTTATTGTAAAGTGTTACCTAATCTGTCATATTGCTGCTCATGATCTGACAGTTAGGCATAGTATCTCGCAGATTACATCAAATAAGTAAATTACAAATAGCCTACATAGCCTACTTAATATAACATTTTTATTTTATGCTTTTTACTGTGCACGGAAATACAACGCTGTTTGCAACCAGTAAAAAATGCAGAAGAAGAAGAAGGTATGTTTACATCTCTCAATCAGTGTTTATACTGCGGAAATATATCGATAAAAGTGCCTAAGTTACACGTCACTTTGTAGGCCAAACGGCGGAAGTGAGTTAGCAGTTTAGCACTTTCTGCAAAATCGCCTGAAATAAGGTCTGTGGTTAACAAAGCCTCTGAATATTTTCACGTTTTCATCTATGACATAAAACAGACCAGTTATAAGCTTGTGTTTTTTAAAAAACTTTATAGTGTCTGCTTGTGTTTTTAAAAACTATACAGGCTTCAAAATGTATACATTTTGGATTAACTTGTAAAGATTATCTTGATAGACAAAACGTGTTAGGGTCACAACTCTTTGAACACAGATCTTATTTTTTGTGATTTTCCAACAGTCTATGGGGAAATGCATAGCTGATAGCTACGTGCGCCGCTAACTTCCGAGTTGTACTACAAAGTGACGTCATCACTTCGCATTACATTCCCCTCAGGCATTTATTGTCGTTCTCTAGAGAAATTAACTGTAAAGCATTTTGTATATGCACTATATTAGCCTATTCATCATGTTTACTTAACCTGTTAGTAATGTTTTGATTATTTAATGTATGTTTGCCACCATACAATATTCTAGCCTACATGTTTTAAGTATTGCTATGCAGGGCATGCTTGACACAAAACACAGATGCGGTGTATGATGTTAAAATGCATTTTCCAAACACAACCATGAAATATCTTTGATATTCTGATCCTGAGATGAATGAAAACTTGTTGAGACTGTGGTACTGCAGGGTTCATTATGAGGGCCAGCTGTCCAGCGAATGAATTATGCATTCAGAAGAAAAGTGACACTGACCACATCTCTTCGTGTCCCAAAAACCAGTATCAGTTATCTGCGCTGCAGTAACACTTAATACTACCAGACAACATGTTAGAAGCACCGTCTACGACAGCCATATGCTGCTGTGCACGGTCACCAAAAGATATCAAACAAAGCACCAACAGTGACTAGAAATCTAGAAGTAGTCTGAAGGAACCCATTGTTCTTATTTGCAGCAATCTAACCATGCATTTTTCAAAGTCATTCTTTGTTGACAGAAAAAAAAACACTAACAACATCATCATTGTTATGCTGATGGTCACGATTCGAATAATGAGGACTACTGAACCACAAAGAATTGCTACAGCTGCATCTCCTAATTTAGGGTAAACTCATAAATGCATCACCAGTTTAGTTTTTTTGTGGGATTTTGTGTTTGTGAGATATCGGTACAGTGTATAAAAGTCTTTGGATATGTTGAATGTTGTATTTACTCATGGGAGTTTAGAAAAGTGGACCTGAAATAGTAAAAGTATAGTCATTTCTGCATTAATTTCTATTTTAAAAAAGAAAAGTGCAGCTGGCAAATTCTTGGCAAAACGTCTTGCAACAGACAATAAGTCACTGTAATGTTTAATGATTTTACAAATACACTGAAGTAGTTTAATGATGCTAGTTTAAGTTTAATGATGCTACAAATATAATGAAGGTTTCTATTACTTTGCCATAAGAAAGCAGTCAAAATATTTTATCTACATAATAATACAATAATATAAAATAAAATAATAAAAAATCTGGTATTTCCAGTAAAAACATCCTAACTAAATTTACTTGAGAATCAAAACCGCATCAAGACTTTTATAGAAAATATATGGATTTACATGTATTTTTCTTACCAGAATTGGTAATTGACAAGGTCAATTATACTCATGTTTCAATAAATACAATATGATTTAGTGATTTATGCTTAAATCACGAAAACATTTTATTTTACTTATACATTACATTTTATTTTATGAAATAAAATGTATTTTAATTTTTTTTAAAATAACACATTTTTATTATTTAAAAAAATATAATGTACATTTTATTTTATGAATTTTTATTTTTTTAAATAATAAATATTTGTATAAATAATACTAAAATAAATAGACAACCAAAATTATCGATTGATACTGATTACAGTGAGTTAAGTAGACAATGATATTATATATTCTACCCAATATCATGTAGACTTAAGATTAAATATGCATTATAACATCTTACCAAATCATGTAGATATCCCTGTCACAGCTTGATTGGCAGAAAATGACTGAAGAGATTTTGTGAGGAAAGATGCAGGGTCAAGACTGGAAAAACCATTGATTCCTTCTCAGCTAACTGTCCAGACGTGCAATCCAAGGTTATGAGATAGTATGTGAAATATCCAGGCGATCATTCACCCTGCAGAACACACACACACACATACACACACACCTGGTGATTTTGAAGCCCCCGCCTCTCCTCTCCTCCTCTGTCTGCACACTGTACAGCTGAGCTGGCTAAACTGAACACAAAAGAGGCTCGGCTATGCTCCTGTGACGCAAGACCAGCGTCTGGGGACCTGCACTTGTCACTCTGTGTGTGTGTGTGTGTGTGTGTGTGTGTGTGTGTGTGTGTGTGTGTGTGTGTGTGTGTGTGTGTGTGTGTGTGTGTTGCAAATGTGAATGAAGGTACAGCAGAGAAGAGTGGAAGAAGAAGTGAGGGAGAAAGAGATTCAAAACGGAGTTAGAGGAAGGGTAAGGAACAAAAGAAAGGAGGAGGGATCTATTCAAGGTGGAAATAGAGAGCTATTGAGAACAGATTGCTGGTTTGAAGTGTGAAAGTTGCTAGTTTAATGCAATGCTAAATTTCAGGTATTCAGCTGCAAACTTCAGTTCCAAACTGAACCAGCTTGCTTAGCTTTCCATGTCCGAAGTAGTTTAGCATGGATCCGGTCTGATTATTATAAAGTGAAACTGCACAAAAATCACTGACACTGAAATGGATAATTTAAAATCAGAGAAACACAAACTTATTAATGCACAGATGACTCTTAAAGAGGTCTAATTGTTTGCATATGAAGGTACAGTATTTGATGGTTAAGTGTATTTTTTACATGATCGGTTAGTGATAGTTTCATGTGAACTTTAGTGACCTGTGCACATATCTCTATAGAGACTCCCATAGGAGGAATTAGATGAGCCCAGGAAGAACTTTTGACAACTTGCTGAATAATGTGCCTTTGTTTACTTTGATGACCAATGGAAAGAATCCATTCTTATCTCTTATCCCTTACAATATGAGTTTCCATACAGAGATTTGTTCCAGGTGGTTTAGGTAAACAGCTCGAATGCCAGCTTTAATTAAACAAAAGCACTTGACATTATCCAGCAAGTTTCCAAAGCTCTTAATGTTGTTACTTGCCATGTCCCATGATTTTTTCCCCACTATTCAACTTTCGTGAGGTGTTTTTTAAGGAACTGACACCGAGGGTCCTATAAGAGTATCCACAGGGTTGAAGGACTTAAGGTGTGGGTCTTTGAAATGTGTCGACTATCATACAGTATGCAAATATTTCATGTTTATTGACCCTTTGACAATGCTAAAGCTTTTAATAGTCTAATAAAACATTTTTCATTTTGTATAAAGAGTTTGAGACATTTCAAAAGAAGAGCATTTATTTGAAAAAGAAAGCCTTTTGTAAAATTATAAATATTGACTATCACTTTTGATCAATTTAATGCATCCTTTTAAGATAAAGATAAGAAAAAACCTTACTGACCCTAAAATGTTTAGATTATGTATTTATATATATACAGTATTTACGTGCAAATAATGTATATTTTGTGCAAATGTATATTTTGTAAACACATACACATATATACATATATATATATATATATATATACATATATATACATATGTATATAAGTATATGTATTACTAAATATATATATATATATATATATATATATATATATATATATATATACATACATATATATATATGTGTGTTATATATACATACATATATCACACACACACACACACACACACACATATATATATATATATATATACACACACATACATATATATTTATATATTTAATAAATATATATATATATATTTCTCATATATATATATATATATATATATATATATATATATATATATATATATAACACATTTTTCTTAAATATATACATGCATGTGTCTGTATTTATATATAAAAAATAATTATACACAGTACACACACATATATTTTGTAAACACAAATTTTTATTTTGTTTATGATAAATTGCAATTAATCTTTGCATAGCCCTAATATATACATAATTTATATTATATATATATAGATTTTTACACACACATATATATATATATATATATATATATATATATATATATATATATACATATATATATATATATATATATATATATATATATATATATATACACATATATATTTCTTATATATAAATACACATTTTTCTTAATATATACATGCATTTAATCTTTAATTAATGCATGTCTTTTGCATAGCCCTAATTAATCTTTGCATAGCCCTAATATATACATAATTTATAATATATATATATATATATATATATATATATATATATATATATATTTTTATATATATATAAATAACACATTTTTCTTAAATATATACATGCATGTGTGTGTATTTATATTTACAAAATAATTATACAGTACACACACACATATTTTGCTGACACAAATTTTGGATGTGATTAATCGCGATTAATCATTGCCCACTATCACAATTCCTGTTTCATGCCAACTTTAAATACATTTCTCTCTCCTCGTTTGAGTCATTACTCTTTTATATCTTTGCATTTCTCTTGAGTGACATCACTCAATCCATTCTCTTTATATCCCCCACTTCTCAATGTCTCTTACTGTTTAGAACAAGATTTTTCTGTTAATCCGAATCTCCTTTTGACTGGTCTTAAACACTCAGGTCATTGTCTGCATCCACACATGCGGACACACACACACAGAATGTCATGCCAGTGCCAGGCAGTGTAAGAGCGACATGGCTGGAATGCAGATGGGTAACGTGGGAAACACTGCATGCTTGTGTGCGTGAATGTGAATTAGTAATAAAAGGCCATGAGTCGCCTGGCCTAAAGCCCACAGGGGTTACACAGCGGCGAAGAGAACACCAACGTCATGACTTCCCACAAATACAAGAAAAGCGCAAACATGCAAAGCTGCTAACAAGGGCACAGGGCTTCACTGATAACAAAAACACATTTGAATGATTCTCTGGGTGTGACATACAAAGGAGAGGATAACATTTGAAGTCTTTAAACAAATTCAGATTGGCCTGTCCTTAGTTTTTGGCTGTAAAAACCTATAATCAAATTCTCTCACAGGACTGAAATCGACACTGGGGAACCATTCAGGGCTAAATAATTCAGCTTGCAATCCTGAAACCAAGAGAATACGACTCCATTCACTACTTCAGTAAAATTCACAATAAGGAATTCAATGCTCTCTGAACTGATCATTTCCTCATATCAACCATATTTCTCACTTGAAAAGTTTCTTCCTTAAAGTAACTGATTATGTTACTTGGCACATTAAAAAGTTATATTTTGGCAAATGTAAAGTCCATTTCACACCAAAAGTGTAATGAATATCCTCAGGCTGAAAGAAATGCAAATTCAAGCCTGTACAATATGGACACAGCTCAGACAAACCTTTCGGCTGCTTTTTGGGTTGAAGAATATGGGTCAAAAGAGAAGTAAGTTCAACAAACTTTAGTAATGCAAATAAACACATGAAACACAAATGTGATGTTTAGCTAAAATCATTTTTGCTTATAATTGAATTGGATCATCGAAGGTCAGCAGCAAAGACATTGGTTAATAAAGTGAGATTGAATACATAACATTTTTGTCAACGTTTGAAGGATACTGAATGAAGTGAGATGAGTAAATGCATGCTTAAATTTGCATCGTGTTTACTCTGCACTTACACGATTTCTCTCAACATGAGGACAGGAAAGTGTGGATCAATAAATGGGAAATTATTTGACAAAGTAACTCAGATATTTTGTTGTAAATTGAAAAGTATGCATTACTTTACTGGTTGGCCTACTTGAAAAAAGTAATCTGATTACATAACTCGTGTTATTTTAATACGTCACCCCTGAATACTAGTCCAATATAATAACAGATTACTGAAATTGTCTCTATTTTGTTTGTTGATCTGGCAGAAATATGGTTGTGCTGTCCCAGTCTGTCTTGTTTTAGGGAGAGAGCGCCGCCCACACACATTACATACACAAACACTCTCTCTGTTGTTTTCATGTTTTATGGAAAGTCTTCAACAGAGAGTGTGTAGTGATTTTGAAGCCCACAGTACAAACTGTAGCATATTCTTACAGCCCCTAAACCTATACCCATCCCAGAAAAGTTTCTGCATTTTTACATTTTCAAAAAAAACATCACTAGTAGGCTATGATTTGAACTGTTTACCTCATGGGGACCAGAAAAATTCCCCACAGAAGGACATTTTGTCTTCATAAAGTAGGGATTAGGCTATAAAGCACACATCACTGTAAAAAATTAATGCACTTTATTTAATCAAAACAATTGTAGCAACAGATTGCAAGAAATATTATTAATTCAATTTAACTAATTAGAATTGAGCAATAATTAATCAAATTAATTCCCCCTTAACTGTCACTTGCCCTTTATACGGGCAACCTAACTTTTCTTCACTATATTACTATTAAATCCTAATCTAGTCACGACAAACTATATATCGTTGGAAAGGTCTAAGACTCCTAAATAGATATTTTAGGTCTGTTTTTTTCTTACAAATTAGGAATGAAGAGTAATATATGAATTTATGACAAGAGTGCGTCTCAAAAAAATCAACGTCATTACAGGAGTTTCTGACCTTTGTCACAAAAAGTCGACGCACACACTTTTAATGATTAAAACTTTGGTTTTTAGTGCTAAAAGTTCATAATAAAACATAATTAGTATTTGTCAATAAAAAAAGATAAAATTATATTTTAAAAAGTAAGGTAAGAAGTCCTGTAAAAAGTAATATATTATATATATATATATATATATAAATATAATTTTTTAATTATTATTATATCACATATTTTAGTAGTTGTCATAAATTAGGTATCATTTGAAAGCTTACAAACTCAAGAATTCATCCTGTGAAACCCGTTTTGAAATTGGACGTTGCGTTACCATAGAAACGGTATTTTTTATTAGGCCCCTCCCCTTTTGGGCATCATCCTTCATAATTTATTATGAAAATCTTTTCTAATCTTGACAAAACACATTGTCAGAAAGGTCTGAGTCTCAAGGTTCCATATTTAGTGACAGAAGTGATATTTGGATAGAAATTTATTTTAATGACAAATTTGTAAATTTATAGAAATTTATATTCAATGGAATTCAATGGCACCCGGTGGCTATTTTTGGTACTACGACTAAACAAAATCTCATGGGAACTTCAATTTTTGTGATATCAACTTCAAATTTGGAACACAACTTGGTCAGATATATAGCTTTCATTTTATAGTAATTTTATAGTAAAACATATTTTGTAAAATATTTATTTCATATAAAAAAATATATTAATAAAGTATATTTGATTTACTGTAAATTATAACTTCCATAACTTTTTCATACTTTAATTTTTTGAAGTCTCCTGATTGTTTTCTTTAAAACAAGATCAAACTTAAGTCTATATTCCAAAGCATTCTTGAATTACAACCATTTAAGTTTATATAGTGCATTTTAATGTCAATTATCAAAAGGGGGTGACAGGTAAAGGGTTAAAAGATTACCATTTAAAATGGGTAAAACTATTTTTTTAAGTAAATTTAAGTCACCATTGTGATCATCGGTGTTTGTTTTAGGTTTGTTTTAAAATGACGGTTTTCTCCTCCATGTGATTCTGCTTGTTAACATCAGGTGTCTTCAATGTTGGCAATATAAAATAAAGAGTTCTTAATTAATATTTGACATCTGTCTGTTATTCAGATTTTTTTGGTGTAAACTTTACTCATTTTAAATGGTTAACTTTTAAGGAGTAATTTGATTCATTATTATTCAATTCTAATTTGTTAAATTTAATTAATAATATTGCTTGTAATCTGTTGCCACAATTTTATTGATTAGATATAGCATATTTATTTTTACAGTGAATAAGAAAGGATAAAAACAATTAACGATCATTAAAAAATGCTGATTGATGATCAATCATAAACTGAACAAGACTTAAAAATTTACGTTTTGTCACAGAAACATTTTTTTTTAGCGTTTAAGAGAACAAAAATAAATAAAAATACCAAATGGAGGGAAACTTATTTTTACATGGTCTGGATAGCAGGCCTGTACTTAGGACAAACTACATAATACAGAAGTAGAAGTTCGCGAGCTGAGATCGTCCATTCAAAAACAGCCAACAGATGATGTCCAAAGTGAAACCTTGAACTCTGCTGGATTAATAGCAAAACTTTTAGTTTTTATAATGATTTAAGATAACGCTTAGGGATTGTTTCAAATACTGTGGCATTCTCCGAGTGAGCAACACTTTTCACCCACAAGGTTACGGTTTAACGGCTAGGTCTGAATTTAGTGACCCGAGTAAAAACTCAAGGAGAAGCCAAACTGTGCTGGGAACAATCAGAAGAACTTTCAGTTCTGAAACCCTCATGTTGTAAACAAAGCCACATTATGTTGAAGCCTAAATGAATGTCTTACAGTAGGCCTAGAGCTCTTAGGGAATTGGGAGTAGCCTAGTTTAGAGTTTGACAATGTGAACACTCCTGGAAACCTGTAATAAAAAACGACACTTGTTTGCTCGTGGGAATCAAATCCTATTTATACCAGATACTTAACAAAGTCAAACAAAAGGTTTTTACATAAAGAGAGATAAGAAAAAACGCCTGGTTGCTATTCATGTTTTTAATGTCAACCTGTAGACAATTTGATCCTGAAGAGATAGCTCACTTTAGTGCAAAATAGGCTACAATATCTGTAAATGCTAGCTTTGAAAATTTTATAACAGAACAAACCTCACTTCTTATCAAAAACAGGCCATCTGATGTGATTTGCAGGCACACTACTGCTCAGAAGTCAGATAATAATAATAATTAAAAAAAAAAACATTTATTTGTTATTATTAATAATCCTGTGATCAGAGCTTAATTTTCAGCAGCTATTACTCCAGTCACATGATCAGAATCATTGCTGAAAAAAACATTTCTTATAATCAGTAAAAAAAAAATGATGCTGCTTAACATTTTTGTGGAAACTAATACTTTTCCAGGATTGAAAGTACAAAAGAACAGAATTTATTAAAAATGTATCTTTTGTAACAATATAAATGTCTTTACTGTTAGATTAATTAAATTGAATGCATTTTAACTCAAAAGAATTTAAATTTTAAAAACAATCAAATCTTACTCTCCCCAAATTTTTTAAATAATGGTTTATTATAATATAGTTTAATAGTATACATTTTTTAAATCTTACCTTCCACAAATTTTTTTACAAGTTTTATTATTATTATTTTATTATAGTATAAAATAATTCAAATATTTTTTTAACTTATCGACCACAAAATTTTGAACCAATATTTTTTTTTATTTATTTTTTTATTTATTTTTTTTTTATTCGTTTTTAGGCAAGTTGTTTCTAAACGTAATTGCATTTGTCCCAGCTAGTACAATTTCACACGAAAAAAATAAATAAATGAAACATTAATTCATTTAAGATAATAATAATCTTCTTTTGTTTATTAGAAATGTGTCAATCAAAGTTAGGCCCAACAAAAAGACAGACAAGAAATGCAGAATGAAAGCTCGGTAGCCACTGAAAATGACATCGAGTTCAGTGACTCGTGTACAGTCCCCATTAAATGATGCAAGGAGTTGAAACACTCCTTCAAGTCTCTTCACAGAGAGGGAAAAAGCACTTTAACACACATACAAACCAGTCCTTCAGCACTTTTTCTTTTTCTTCTTCTTGTCTTCCTTGCTGGCGTCATCATGGGCTTTCCTCTTAGCAGCTAGCTTGTTAGCCTGTTGGAAAGGGTGCATTAGATTCATGAACAAAGTCGATCAAGGTTAAATAATGAGCCAAATGTAGGTCAAGCACCTTTTAAAAGGTCTTTCACAGCCACTGTTCCAGCTCTTAATTAAGTTCTACATTTACTCGTTTAACCATTAACCAAAATACATTTTCAACATCAGACTTACCTTACTGCATAAAATAAAGTTAAATGGGTTTAGTTCTATATAATACTTTAAATTATTCACAAAAGAGAGCATATACAATTGTAAAATGGTACCGGACAACTATTTCTAGGCAGGCTTACCTCTCTGACGTTTCTCTTCTTGCCAAACATGATCTTGTCATAGAGGTATTTCTCTCTCTTCTTCATCATCATGATGGCCAGCCTCTTCTCCTCTGCTTTCTCCTCCTCTGCAGCTCGCTTACGGTCCTCTGCTTTGGCTTTCCCAGGAGTCACCTTTACTGACAAGCTCTGAGGAAGAACCAGCACATAACTAACTTTTACACTTCGTCTGACTTGATGGGATAAATGTTGTTACTTATAAGTGCATAGTTTTCAAGTCAATAGAGTTAAAAAGAGAAACTGCAAAATTTTAAAGGGATAGTTCACTTTGAAATTAATTTTTGGTATGTTTTATCTTACCTCAAGGGCATCCAAGATGTAGGTCTCTTTGTTTCCATAGGATTTTCAATTTTGATATTTTTAGGTCAAACCGTTCTAGTCTGGTCAGTCATATAATGGAGGTCTATGGTCACCACCTCAAAGAGCATGCACAGAGAAGTCCAAATTAAGCATGATTTAATGACTTGGAAATGTAAGTACACATTGATGGCCTAAGACACGAAACGAGCGGTTTGTGTGAGAAAACGAACAGTATTTAATACCGTTTTACCTCTTGTAACCACAGCCATGTCCAAGTGATCTGAGGGCATGGGCGCTTTGTGGCTGTTACAAAAGCTGAAAACGATATAAATACTCGTTTTCTCACACAAACCGCTCGTTTTGTGTCTTAGGCCATCAGTGTGTACTTACATTTACAAGTCATTAAATCATGTTTAATTTGGACTTCTCTGTGCATGCTCTTTGAGGTGGTGACCATAGACCTCCATTATATGACTGACAGACGAGAAAATATCAAAATTGAAAGTACTGCAGAAACAAAGACATCTACATCTTGGATGCCCTTGAGGTAAGCTGAAACATACCAAAAATTAATCAAAGTGAACTATCCCTTTAAACTCATCTTACCTTTCCCCGAGACCTCTTCTCCTCCATTTCAGCTAGATTTGCCTCATCTTCAGCCTCATCTTCTTCCTCACTTTGATCATCTTCTTCCTCCTCCTCGTCCTCATCCTCTTCTTCCTCCTCTTCCTCGTCATCGTTGTCTTCCGTTTCTGTGAAGAGTCCATTTTTGAAGTCAACAATCACTCAACATTCACACGTAATCATATCAAAATCCTTATGGCAAAAGTCCTCACGTGGCTTCTCTCCTCTCTGCAGGGCCATGAGCTTGAGCTTCTCGGGCGGGACATAATCGCCCTCAGTCTCCTCCACGAATGGTGACAGATGGGGCGGCAGTGTAACTCCCAGGAAGTACTCCTCTACGGGTAACAGAATCTTTGCGTTGACAGAGTCATACACCCACTGGGGCTGGATGTAGTATCTGCAAGGATGAGAAATGAATTAAGTACAAGAATATACATTATTATCAGGGTTTGATGTTAACACACATTAATAATTTTGTATATAATACTTATTTTCAATTGTTGCATTTTAAAAAGGCATCTGAAATTATAAACTAAGTGCAATGCTGTGTGTCAGGGTTCCTACAGGTTTCTTCAAGATAAATTCAAGTCTTTTTAAGACCTTTTATATAAAAAATAATACCTATTTCACGTCCCCACCAGCAAAGAAAAACAAAATCCTTCAACTTGTGTTCATTTATTTTTCAAATGTGGAGGTAAAATAAAAGCAGGTAAAATAAAAGTATTTCAGTTGGCCACAAGAAAGTTTGCCAAACAATGTTGCGTTGTGTTTTAACATTAGCTACACACAGGCAGGACATGAGTACTGACTGGATCGCTTCCCAGATCGACACTATCTAACATTTTCATCTAGTTTTTATTCGTTGACGAAAATTCAACGAATTTTCATCATAGTTTGTCATTCAAAACTAGTGTCTCGTTTTCATCAGTGAAAAAATGTCGTTGAAGAAAGGTTTATCATTATTTTCGTCAATGAAATTAACACTGACATACAGCACAATTTTAAGACCCAGACATCAAAATTCAAGACTTTTTAAAGACTTTAAGGTATTATTTCCAAATGCATAAATTCAATGCTTTTAAGGCTTTTTAAGACCCTGCAGGAACCCTGGTGTGTATGTAGTTATATTTTAAGTTCTTTTCACTGCTTATTGTGCATAAACAGTCAAAACACACAAAATTGTAAAAAAAGCCAGTCTTTGTGAGTATTCAAGCAAACACAATCAGTTATGTTTTAAGTGAAAGTAAAAAGTTGAAAAAACAAATATGCATGTGTAACAGTATAAAGGGGTATTAAAGTGACAGCAGCCTAATATACCTGCTGCCAAATTATGAGATATTAAAAAATATCTATATGGCAGTTTTTGCTCATGGTATCAGTCTAAATTGTGGCCAGTGAAAATGCTGAGTGGCTAGTACCTTTGGAAAACCACTAGCCACAGTGGCTGGTGGGCAAAAAGTTCATGTCAATGCCCTGATTATTATGCATACAATGAGAGAGAGTTTGTGTCAGACCTGTTGATATACTGTTTGTCAATGCTGGGTCTGTCCACAATGTGATGTGTGATCGTTTCGTCTGTGGCATCATATGTGCTGCCGATGCACAGTGATTTATCCCAGGACACCTCTCTCACCGAAACACCTGCACAATGGAGGACATTCTTATACAAAAGATAAAAACATTACATTTGGTGCAAACCACACAAACTATAGCCTTAGAAAAACACACATCTAGGAACAGTTACTTGTAAATCACAGAGTAAAACCAATCACACGGTAAACTTATGGCACTTTCCACAAATAGGGACTTTGTAAAAAACTTTCTATGCAAAGCTTGCAATTTTAAAACCTATTTTTTTAGTGTTTGCCTTTTTATAATAAAATGTTATTTATATATATATATATATATATATATATATATATATATATATATATATATATATATTTCACATTAGAAAATGTATTATTATTATTTAATGTAGTTTGGTAGCAAATGGTTGTTTGTAATTACTAGTTATTGATAAAATTATATTTTCTATAATTTAAAGAAAAAATATTGATTGGATAACTTCACTGAATTACAATAACTTTGATTATAGGGTTGAATAGTTGAGCTTAATACAAGTTGAGAAAATTCAATAATTATGTAATTAAAAAAATATTTCTACAGTGGACTGAATATTAATTAAACAGTCACAATTATGACATTATAGCATGATTTGCAGGGGCGCAACTACCCAGTGTCAGAGGGGTATGCAGCAACAAATTTTAATTCAATTTTTATTATTTTTATTTTTTTTTACCATCGCTTTGGCGCCCCTATGCGCCGCATATTACCATTTGCGCCACTGATGATTTGTATTGCTGCATACATTTGAGAAAACGAAAACCACGGAGATGGGACAAATGCAAATATTAACTAATATTATATTATTAACATGCTTAATACAATGTTAATTTTACTAGATTATCAAAAAATCTAATACCTCTTGGAAACATGGGATTTGTGCCTTAATTCCTTTGAAAAAACAACACCACCAATTTGTACCCTATTTAAGAAAAGTGCCATATATAGAACGACGTGTGATAAATATGAGCTGGCGTGTCACACCTGATCACAAAAGCCAGCGATTCCCTGGGAACTTCTCTGTTTAGGAAAAACTTCAAGCCCTCAAAGAACTTCTTCTGTTTGATCTGCTCCTGCTCCATCTTTCTCTCACCTCCATCTTCTCCAGGTCCTCCTGTATATGAAAGTGCATATATTAATAAAGCTCAATAAAAGCTACAGTAAATAATGCGGACAAAGTTCACCTGCAGTCACGCTGGTTTCATCAGAATGTTTTTTTAACACCTTCACCGTGTAACCATAGCAACAGTCTCCCTCAGTGAACATGAAACATGAGGATGTGAGGTCCGTCCAAAACAACAATTAATCAAACCACGGGTTAAATGCTTCACTGACGTCTTGTGATGTGTGACTAAATAACAAGCGTCTTGTGACGCTTTCTTTTAATGAACTTGAAGAGTGGAAAGTTATTGTGGATTCATATATTCATTAGAGGCCACGTGAGCTTTAGCAAGCTGAGAGGAATCTGACGGCTTTGAGTTTGCTACAATCCAGCTCTGCTAAATGCTTTCTATATTCTGACCTGTGAACCACTTTGAGCTGCATTTTATGACAGGGCTCTACAAATAACGCTTTTATTAGTTATTAAATTAAAATCTTTGAATCCTGTTTTCATGTCTTCCTCAACCTATTTTTTTAGCAATCTTAGGTCCAAATAACAACATTATTGAAATAAATTGTCCAAATAATCACTGGTTATTTAGGTTTTTAGTAAGTGTACAGGTTTTAAAGGGGTCATTCACTGTTGGCAAAATGGACATTTAATAAAACTTGGCTGCCTATGTGGTAGAAAGGCGATAAAAATAAAATAGAAATCGTTGCTACCTGACTAGAGAAAACAGAAACAAGGCTGTGGTCTTCCCTTATGCCAATTAGGTAGGAAAACTTCAACACCCATAATGCACTGGATATGTTACTGTCCAAGGTCAATCCCAGTCTTCTAAGCTTAACAAATAGCACCTTGGGCCCTGTCCCAAATCGCGCACTTCACGCAGACTTGCGGTCTCGTGGACTTAAATTGCACGTGCTCGCCGAGTCTACGAGTCCATAGGCTTTCCCATTTTGCATTTTAACGCTCTGAAGTGTGCTCAGCAGCGCCCTCTTGTACCCTTGAAGCGGTCTTCCGCGAAGCACGCATAGATGCAGGCTCCACGCACTTTAACTACCCAGGAATCCTTGCGAAAGGCCAAACAGATTGAGTGCCAGTTGAGTGGTTGATATGTTAAACATAATAAAAGCGCGTTAAATAATACGATCGCATTATATGATTCATTACATAAATAAAACCGAATGTATTGGCTTTACTGAGTCAAACATATTATGAATATTAAAACCTATACATTTTTCTTAAACTCATTTTCATTTTATGTTAAAATTGAACATTATGTATTATTATTTACAACTTTTTTTATCATTTACATAACCATGACATCTATTGTAATGCCCAGGTGGCATATACAATTATAGAACTTTAAAAGCAGGCAGCGTAGTTCACATGGACATAAGATTTGAGAAAATAAAATAAATCCTGTTTTTGTACTCCTTATACTGTCTATGCAACAACCAGACCGTCTTCCTGTTTCCAGCGTGACTATCGCATCTGTCCCAAAAATACCTCTCAATGCGCCCTCGAAGACTCGCGCTAAGGGCACTATAGATCTGCACTTCATGACGTCACCGAAGTGTGGACTCTGAGGAAGTCCACAAGTCCGGAGTGTGCCATTTGGGACAGGGCCTTGGTTGAGTAGGAAACACTACTTAGCAAACTTTTAGTCACAATGGTGTCGACTTGTATTGTTCCCGAGTGAAAGAATTCAAAGAGTAAACATTTAGCAGGAGTGATTTACTTTCAGTGAAACCTCTGTTTCTAGCACGGTGGCTACAGGCATAAAACATTTAAATTTAAGACTTTAAGACTTTTTAATACCCCTTCTAAATTAAGTTTAAGACCAAACTTACGACGGAAATATAAATTAAAAGTGAAAATATACAGTAATATTTCCAAGTAAACGCAAGTAAAATGACAATAACCAATTGTCAATTGCGAACAGTGCGGTCGTCTGTGGAGTACAATAGAGTGAAAAGAAATATAGAAGGCATTTTTATAAATGTCTTAAGCCTTGTATGTTTTAAATAATAAAGAATATTAATAAAAGCTTAGATTTAGTTTTATTAATAAAGGCATAGAACCAGTTTATTTATAGTGTACTGATAATTGTTTCATACAATTCGTTTATTAATTAAACTAATAAATAGATAAAAAGACTTTGAGATATGTTTGGCAATTGTACCTTTTAAATAATAAATTACAATTAGTTTGCTATATTTCAGATCACTATATTTGTTTTCCTTTATTTTTATTAACCCTAACTTTTTCCTCATTATAAGAATTATAAATAAAGGATTTCCGTATAAAATATTACTACAACACTTAAAAATAAACAGATTAGTGCCCTGCTTTGAGGACAAGAAATGAAAACCAATGCGATATGATGAACGTTCAAAAGATGGAACTCTGTAACGGCCACCTAGTGTTCAGTAGTGTTCATGACATGTTGATATCCCTTTAAGATGACTTGCGCAAACTCGCAAAGAGGACGATGACCAATCTATCGCGGGCTGTTTTATAATGCGTTTACTTCCACTTTGATTTGTAGCGTTTTACAGAGTGTTTTCTTTAACCTGTTAACAACCACTCTTTTGACATGTATGTGAAAAGTGTGCTTTACTGAAAGAAAGCAACTATAAAAGGTCTCGTGGAACTAACAGTTTGTTTGCACTGTCTTTCCTATTCTTCATTTGGGCAGACTTCAAACTCTGAAAGACGTTACAACACAGGGGTTGGATAAATATGTTTTGCTTTTAAAAATGCGTTTTAATGCGAGCCCACGAAGCAGCTCGAATTGGTTAAGGTTCAGGTTAGCCGATTGGTCAGTTGATACTAATATGTCATACGGTTACCTTGTAGAAATATTTGACCTGACTGGCAGAACGATGGCATGCATCTTAGGGGTGACATGACAAACATATTTAAGACCTATCCAATCTGAATTTAAGACAATTTAATACTTTTTAAGGCCTTATTTTTAGGAAAATTGATTTAAGACTTTTTAATGACCGCGGCCACCCTGTCTAGACACTATTTTGAATTAGACTACTATAAACAAATCTGAATGAAACTGCTGTTCCAGCAGTTACACAAAATACAAAAATGTGGAAGTATAATCTGTTGTTTTCATCAAAGATGCAAAATAAATCTTGATGCAAAATACATCCATTCGGCAGGCTTTTGTTGACAAATACATGGGAATTTTTCAGTCTGGGTAACATGGAGAAAGAGTAAACACTGTTCATTTACATATACTAGAACCAACAGTGCAACAATACAAAGTGGGTTGAATTCGAAAGCAAAAGTGAACACGCATTCAAAAGTGATTTCAATACCCCTGCATATTGACAGAGGCTCCCTGACGCAGGCAAATCCTATACAAAACCTTACCTCCTGGTGTAATCCGTAATACCGGTGTTGTCACATGTATATTAACTGGTGGAAAAATTCTCACAGTGACATTCCTTAAAAATTAAAACAGCCATGACTCGCTCACCCCTTCAGTAGGGAAATGGTCCAGTTCTGTCTCCTCCTCCTCCGCTGATGGGACCATACGGGCCAGACTGGCACTCAGCGCTGACAGTTTCTGGAGGGAGATGTGAGAGACGCAAGTCTTTAAATGCACTGTAACGTTTGGCACCAGTTCATGTTGATATATAAAGAGAAACTAGTCTTATACCTCAGTATAGCTTTCTGATTCCAGGGCATAATCTTCTTCAAACTCTGATTTGAGACTGATCTCTCCTTGTCCATCAAGCTAACATGGAAAAAAAAGAGATAGAGATTCAATTCCCAACTGGAAGAAAATTGGAATTCTGCTACTGCATAATATAAAGGCATTTAAAGGGATAGTTCACTTTGAAACAAAACAAACATTTAATATGTTTTATCTTACCTTAAGGGCATCCAAGATGTAGGTGTCTTTGTTTCCATAGTATTTTCAATTTTGATATTTTTAGGTCAACCCGTTCTTGTCTGTCAGTCATATAATGGAGGTCTATGGTCACCACCTCAAAGAGCATGCACAGAGAAGTCAAAATTAAACATTATTTAATAACTCATAAATGTAAGTACACATTGATGGCCTAGACACGAAACGAGCGGTTTGTGTGAAAAAACTAACAGTATTTATATTGTTTTTACCTCTTGTAACGACAGCCACGTACAAGTAATCTGAAGGCACGGGCGCTTTGTGGCTGTAAAAATGATATAAATACTGTTTGTTTTCTCACACAAACCGCTCGTTTCGTGTCTTAGGCCATCAATGTGAACTTACATTTAATTTGGACTTCTTTGTGCATGCTCTTTGAGGTGGTGACCATAGACCAGCATTATATAAGAACGGTTTGACCTAAAAATGTCAAAATTGAAAATACTGCGAAACAAAGACACCTACATCTTGGATGCCCTTGAGGTAAGCTGAAACATACCAAAAATGTATTTCAAAGTGAACTATCCCTTTAAAGGAAGCACATTTGATACCTTGGGCGGGTAGACGAGGATTGAGAGTCTGATAAAGACGGAAGTTGACAAAGCCAAGCAGTGTTGTGTAGTAATTCTGTAAATGTGGCCATGACTCTGTAGTCCACATCTGTAGGGTGCTGAGGAAAACAGGGACAGGGGTGTGCTATATTAAAACAGTCATCATGAAAGAGCTCAGCATACAAAATACTACATCAAACTAAGGTGATCCCAGGTGATCAATGATTTTAACATAGGTAACAACAGCAATATGATAAAGACACCAATGTTTAATAATTCCAATTCCATTACACAAACAAAAAATTTCTTCAAAAAAAATTTATCCCTCAAACCGTATTCACTTTATAGCCCTTAATCCTGTAATTGTGGACAAATGTGGGCACAGATGACTCAGCATGTGATCCCAATTTTTATTTATTATAAATGTTATATCCCTGTCTTCGAATAAAGGTTTGTCTATCCAGATATGGTGTTTTTTTTTGGGGGGGGGGATATTTTTGAATTTATTTACTTCAAAAAGTACCATATTTTCTATGTAAATTAATTACCATGTAGTTTTATTTTTTATTTTTTTTAACTACATTAAAATAAGTTCTTAGAGCTAAAACCTAAAGATGAAGTGACTTTGCTGTCACTATCCTGGTGTCTTATTTTGGCCTATTTTAGAATGCTCTAAATTCCAGTTTTTCCCATTCATTTCTATGGGTGCCCATTTTTGACCCAAATACAAGATTAAGGAGTTTTCTTTCATCCACTTAACATTGTAGAATTGAGTCAAAAAAAATGGTGTGTGTTCAGGAAGCAAACTTAGGAAAAGTAGCCAAGTCTTGTACCGCTCAGATCAAGGGAAGTATTTTTAAAAAATAAATCAAAACTATTTTGCACACATTTGTCCAGAATACAGTTTTAGGGTTAAGTTGGTCATCAGTCTATTTAACTTAACAAATAGTAACAACATAGCCTTACTGTTCAAAAGTTTGTATGATTTTTTTATCGTTTTTGAAAGAAGCCTCTTATCGAAATAATCTCATAATAATGGTTAAAATAGTAATATTGTTGAAATATTATTATAACAATTTAAAATAACTGTTCTATTTGAATATATTATAAAATGTCAATGACATGACCTCAAAGCTGAAATTTCAGCATCATTATCCAGTTTTCAGAGTACCTTCTAATATGCTGATTTGCTGCTCAAGAAACATTTATAATTATTATCAATGCTGAAATTTGTGGAAGTTTGTGGAAACTGCCATATATTTTTCCATGACTGTTTATAATTACAGTCCAAAATAACCGCATTTATTTCAGACTGAAATCTCTTATAATATCAAAAATGTCTTTATATCAATTTTGATGTGTCCTACATATTAATGTCACAATTTTGTCCTTATTTGGGATCAAACCTGCTTCAAGTTTTCTTTTTCCATGTGTGGTACTTCAGTCAAACGGGTTGGGAAAACCAACTATTTTATACTCACATCATGGGCAAACTGATATGGTATGATCCATGTGATGGTTTGCCCCAAGACCTCTGCCTGGTAGTAAATGCCCTTAATGGAAAGAAAAACCTGAAGGAAAAATAAATCATAAAAAATCAGAAAAGTGATTGATAATAGACTGTTACATTAATGTATATATTTTTTTTTATTTTTTTTAATTCACACTTTAGCAGTAATCACTCTTAGCATATGTAATACAACACCTTTTTCAGGGAGCGTGAGGAGATAATGTAGTTCATCCACTTGACACTGAGTCTCCGGCACAGCTGAATTGTCTGAACGTGGCACTTTCCCGTGCGAGCAAATGTAGAGAACAGGAAACACATAGAGAGGGCATCGTCTACATCTCGAAGAGCATCAATGAACGTGGATATCTGAAAAAACAAAACAAAAAAAAACACTTATTTATATAAACAGTACACAAGAAGATTATAGCAAAATAGAAGAAATAAATTAAGCTGATCATTGTGGCAGCGTAGTGAAAGGTATGTATGGTGGCAGATTATATTGAAGATCTGACAAGTTATGGTAAAATAAGTTTAAAGCTACACTGTGTGATTTTTATCCCCATCTAGCGGTGAAAAGGTATATGATCATCCAGTGAATTTTTTCATTTTATTTGAACAATTATTCATGTACATACAGTAAGGCAATAGTAACAATTCTTTACATTAGACAAACAAATACATACAGAACAGGTGCATGAAATAAAAAAAGAAACTTTAAAATAAATAAATAAATAAAGTAGGGGCTAAGGTTTTTTTTTGTTAAATCATACTCTTCTAGGACAGATAAAAGACTAATTGCATTTTTCTTTTTACCATCCAGTGAATATTAGTTTCTGTTCCTCTCAATTCCGATTGTGTTTTACCTCCTACGGTGGCCAATGTAGTCCAAGATTAACATGGCTTCCAGTTCGAACCTCGTCCATGAGTGTTAACTCAAACGTAAACGCGAAAGGCGAAGCTTAAATTAACGGGTATGTCCCTCTTTGGCTAATGTACTTTCAAGATGGAGGGGCAACATGGCGACCGACACTAGAACCCCTTACCCGTATGTATTTTCAATGGCTTATTATACACTCATGAGAATACTTTATTACTTGAATTAAGTAAATATACATTATTGAACACACATATTTTTGAAAGAACTAAGTGTTTTTAGCCAAGAATAAACTAAAAGAGTTACACAGTGTAGCTTTAACTAACAGTTTTGGAAATTTCCCCACTCAAGTAGATGCACTTGTCAAGCTATTTCATAGTATTTTCTAGTGGAGCCCGAACCGATAAAGGATTTTGAAGGCCGATACCAGATACAAATATTTGTTGGTTTTAAAATCCGAGAATATCGGCCGATATTTATTTTGATTGTTTTTCAGAAATGCGCAACAAAACAAAACACAACACACAGATTTCCCTAACATTAGTTATTTGTAGTTATTTATGAGTTTTAACTAAAATAATATGATAATGCATTTTAAAAAGAAACTTGTTAACAGACAACTCGATAGTCATTAGCTAGCTTTGTGCCGTTTTTATTTATTTTTGAAATATTCATTTATCGGCCATTATAACTGCCGATACCGATAGTTGGAAAATGCCTAATATCGGCCGATATATCGGTCTGGCTCTATTTTCTAGTTCAATTTCTAATGCGAGCCCAATGTCTTTATTGTAGTACTGCAAAATTTGCCCAGTCATACTAGTAACAATGATTTTTTTTGTTTTTTTCTTTGAAAGAAATGAATACTTTTATTCAGCAAGGATAAATTAGGGCATTTAAAATGATACAAAAGATATCTTTCAAATAAATCCTATTCTTTTGAACTTTCTATTCATCAAAGAATCCTGAACTAAAAAAAACACTGCGTTGTTTCCATTCAAAATAAGTAGCACAAATGTTTAACACTGATAACAGGAAATGTCTGAATGATCCTGTGACACTAAAATACATTCAAACAGATCACTTTAAATTGTAATAATATTTCAGAATATCACCATTTTATCATTAAAAATCTTACCCACCCCAAACGGTAGTGCATGTTCTACTTGGGGGATAATTAAATAAAAACTTCCCAAACCCTGCTGATGCAACAGTTATAAACAGAGGCAGAAGGACGGGTGAAGAGACAGACGGTCTACAAGAGAGTCTGGCCAAGATAATTAAAGTATCATATTCTTATGTGATTTTTGGATTTCTCACAACTGATCTGTTTTGTGGACAGGGGCTGAGAGACTCTTCCCAGACTCACAACAGTGTTTGGACACAAATAGGTGCTTATCACATAACACTGTCTGAACACACAGCATGTTGTTGTTGAGCCAGAGAGTTGAAGTGTGTCCTCTGCTGGCCAACACACAGCACTGCAGTCACACTCACCTCTCTCCTTGATGATGTGGTCCAGTTTGTACACAGGCTTGTTCTCTTTCAGTCTCTCCACTCCACCCACTCAGCCTTGCCATAAGCCTTCCGCAGTTTACGCACAAAAATCTATAATCAAGTAATATACAGTGAGTACACAGACTGTCTGAGGGTGTGCAAATAATAAAACTAGCCGATCAAAATAAATTATTTCAATCCTATAATGGCCTTAAGAATGAAAAGATCTTATTTAACACTGATGATTTATTAAAGGGATAGTTCACATTGAAATTAATTTTTGGTAAGTTTTAGCTTACCTCAAGGGCATCCAAGATGTTTTTTCCACAGTATTTTCAATTTTGATATTTTTAGGTCAAACCGTTCTTGTCTGTCAGTGATATAATGCAGGTCTATGGTCACCACCTCAAAGAGCATGCACAGAGAAGTTTAAATTAAACATGATTTAATGACTCGTAAATGTAAGCACACATTGATGGCCTAAGACACGAATCGAGACGGTTTCGGAAGTGTTCGGAAATGTACACCTTTCACTGTGAAGATCTAAACATATTTCAGATAGAGGAAATCGCAATGGAAGACGATTTCAAAATATCAACAGACAACATTGAATTGTTTTTGCAACCGCACATGATATCACTTCCGACGCTTGTGCAGACGAAAGCGCCCGCGCACCTCAGATCACTTGGACGTGGCTGTAGCACTTACAAGAGGTAAAAATTATATAAATACTGTTCGTTTTCTCACACAAACCGCTCGATTCGTGTCTTTAGTCCATCAATGTGTACTTACATTTCCGAGTCATTAAATCAAGTTTAATTTGGACTTCACTGTGCATGCTCTTTGAGGTGGTGACCATAGACCTGCAGTTATATGACTGACAGACAAGAACGGTTTAACCTAAATATATCGAAATTTAAAATACTGTTGAAACAAAGACACCTACATCTTGGATGCCCTCAGGTAAGCTAGAACATACCAAAAATTAATTTCAAAGTGAACTATCCCTACTGAGTTTGACAAGTTACTCTTTGCAACTTGCACATTTTCTCCTTTACCAATAATAATAAAAAAAATTCTGAATGTCTTTTTTTCAGAAGTTAATGTGGCAACTAATATTTGATCTTCTATTTGCACTGAGCCACTGAATCAAGTGTGTCAATGTTTTTATGAGAGATTTAACTGGCTAGAGCAACACCGATTATCCCTGCGCCTTAAGGTTTGGCGATAAAAATGACACTGTGGACACCAAGCTAAAAAACAAGCAAACCGAACTACAAGCGTGAACTGTCATTGACATTTCAAATAGAAAAGTATGTAATTGAGACTTACCATGAAAAGGGACTTACTTCCCAGAGTTCTCACCTTGTACTCTCTGAACTTGCCAACGATGGGCTCGTGCAGGAGGAAGCGGATGTCTTTCAGCAGGTAGAAGGTTCTAGGGCTGTCGAGCCCTTGTTGACCTTCTTTGTGTTTGGGCTCATGAGGATAGATTCCTTTCAATATACATAATCGCCTATGAAATGAGATACATGTATTAATTCACAATGAATTTTATTAAATGCATTTATATGAAAGAGGAGGTTACAGTACATACATATGGGGTTCATTTGAAAGAAATTTAAAACGATAAAGCTAACTATCTGCATAACTGCCCTTACAAAATAAGTTAATACGTGTGCAATTAAATATACTTCTTTTAAAACTAAAAATAGGTATACTTTCAGTCTACCTTTTAAATACTTTTAATAAATATACTTAAAATTACACTTAAGTAAACATGATTTATACTGATATAAAAATCTAAGTATATTTGGCCTAAAGACTACTTGTATTAAATCTTTTGATTGAGATACTTGAAAGTATAAATAGTATTCTCAGTTTACTTGACTTTAGTTGTGTTTGCTCTTTTGATTGAGTAGCCTGTAAAATACTTTTTTCACATAGTTTTACATAGTCTTATCAGCTTACATTGTTTGAAAATATTGATTCATAATGAACAGATATGTTCCTAAATCCGAGTATGTGAATTTTTGAGTAGGATAGTCCACTGGTAGTGTACATATGAATATACCAAAGTACAGTAGAAGGTATATTTATAGTAAATTACCTAAATAGGAACATAGTAGTATAATTCAAGTGCAAAACATATATATAATGTATAATTGTATAATTATGTTAATTTCACCTAAAGGTATACTTGCAGAATTAAACTGCTACACTTGTAGTTTACTTAGAGTACACTTCAAAGTGTATATTCATAAACTTAAAGAAATTGTATTTGACTTGTGAACTATCAGTGTACAGTATACTAAGTTCAATTGTAGTTGCAGTACAAGTGAAAAACGTAGTTGTATACTAAGTTCACTAATGTTATATTTAAAGTATACTTAGAAGATTTTATACACTAAAAGTTGGTCAATTTAGACAAGTAAAATAGTACACATACAAGTATACCACTAGTAAATTGATATTAGTATGCTTAGCTTACTACAAAAAATGTAATTAAACTTTACTATACTTATACACTACTGGTCAAAAGTTTAGGGTCGGTAAGATTTTTTATGTTTTTAAAAGAAGTCTCTTCTGCTCACCAAGGCTGCATTTTTTAATAAAAAATACACAAAAAACACAGTAATATTGTGAAATATTATGACAATTTAAAATGACTTTTTTATGTTAATATATATTAAAAATGTAATTTATTCCTCTGAAAAAAAGCTGAATTTTCAGCATCATTACTCCAGTCTTCAGTGTCACATGATCCTTCACAAATCACTCTAATATGATGATTTTATGCTCCAAAAACATGTATGATTTATTATCCATGTTGAAAACAGTTTATTTCAGGATTCTTTGATGAATAGAAAGTTGTATTAAAAATAACGAAAAATAAATAATGAATAGAAATAATAAAAATAAATAATGAATAGAAAGTTGTATTAAATATAAAAATAACTTAGTTTTGTATAGTTGAGAAAATGGCAAAATAAATAGGCTTAAGATTATCTTTTAAAAAACAACTTTTAAATACATTTTGTATGTCCAATCGAACTCAAAAACATCAACACATAGATTTAGTTGTCATTTAGAAGCTAGTTAAAAATCAGTTGAAAAACACTGACATACACTGCAAAGTACATACCGCTGAATAGAGTATGTGACATTCTATGTACACTATACAGTTATATAATATATGTTGAATGTAAAATGACCACAGAACATTTAGTTAATTCTGATGCTTTGTTTTATTAACTGACCTGAAATCAGCCAGACTCAGACTCAGCTTCTTGCGGGCTTTATTCCTGGTGATGTAGTTAGTGGCTGATCCACTCTCATACTACACAAAAAGAAATTACAGGTTAGCAAGTGCTCTGACATGACTGGTTTAAAGACCCATTTTCACTGTGTGTCAAATATTATAATGAGTTAGGCTTAAGAACCCTTATTAAATTCTTCAAGCAAAGCAGCAAACAGCTGAAAAATCAAGTCACAATTATGCTGTAGATCTTCATACATATTCTTTATTATATGTATGCATATTAAAAATGTTAGATAACAGTATAATGCGTTTAAGCACACACGTCTGCAGGGCCTTGCGTTTATCAACACATTTTTTGTTTACCGACAGTTTTGGTCTGAATCGCTTCCTTACCTTTTTCTTTTGTAATCCGCCCATTACAGCGGATGGTATTTCCACTCGACAAAACCTAAAATAAAACCTATTACAATAAAACTGTAAAAAGATCCCAGATCAGAGCCAGTAGCAACGTGCTTCTTCCGAAAACACGTGTTTTGTTGTGACGTCAGTCGGCTGAGACGGTAGGACCCTTGAATTGGGTGCGCCCGCAGAAATGCCTTGAAAAGAAATGCGTGACTGCATGTAAAATATTACTATACTATATATAATATGTTTATATGTTAATTTAAATAACCAATATATCTTTGTATAAGGCATAAATGAACAATATCCTATAACACAATATAGGCTAATGAATATATAATGTTGTCAAATGTAGGCTTATGTTTAGTAAATTTGTTATGTAGATCTATCTATCTACCTATCTATCGATCTACTATCTATCTATTTATCTATCTATCTATCTATCTATCTATCTATCTATCTATCTATCTATCTATCTATCTATCTATCTATCTATCTATCTATCTATCTATCTATCTATCTATCTATCTATCTATCATCTATCTATCTATCTATCTATCTATCTATCTATCTATCTATCTATCTATCTATCTATCATCTATCTATCTATCTATCTATCTATCTATCTATCTATCTATCTATCATCTATCTATCTATCTATCTATCTATCTATCTATCTATCATAAATAACATTTATAAATGCTTGTTATGCAGCAAAGGGACATTGTACCTCATCATCAAGTTTGCTTTAGCCTAAGCTTTAGTGAAATTACACAAATCTGAATTCTTTCAATAAAATAATAAACATTATCATAATCAAATCAATATTTAACCCACAGGGATTTAACCACAGAAAAAAGTGCTACCATTTCAGGGTAGAGAGAGAGAAGAGAGAGAGAGAGAGAGAGAGAGAGAGAGAGAGAAAGAGAGAGAGAGAGAGAGAGAGAGAGAGAGAGAGAGAGAGAGAGAGAGATGTAGTACAGAAAGGGTATCATCATACACAGCATCAGTTCTGCGTTGAACTGTGACGATTAAGACATTCATTTTGCAGGAAGTAAGGAATTTTATAAAAATGGGTTGTTTAGAATTCTTTAAAGACTTTTTCTTGGGTTTTTGGGACTATGAGACTCCACAAGTTATGGTGGTGAAGGACAGAAAACTAGGAGTCATATACAGAGCTGTGCAGTTCCTGGTGATCACATATTTCATTTGGTAAGAATTTATATCTCTGTCTCTGTTTTTTTACTAAAACATTACCTTTAGTCAATCAACAAAATATATACTTTTATAAACTGGTCATAAATGATCTTTATTATATTTGCCTCTAAGGTAGAAAATGCAGAGAAAAACACGGAATCTCAAAATAGAGTAATTTCAATGTCTCTTGAGTTTGTAATATAAACCTTTGCCTAAAGGACTGGAGTCATTTTTTTCTGCATCTTGAAGAAGACAAATATACTCTGTAGAAGTGCAACAAAAATGTCAATAGCAAATAAGTGATATAGAGATTAATGCATCCATATATAAATATTATGAAATGTCAAATCTAATTATGACACCTTAGTTTTTCTAATGGTTATTCAAATCTTTTTTATAGCCTAAAATTTATAGTTTTGATTTTTGCATTTTCATTTCTATCTATGAACATGTTTAATCTTTTAATGTTGATCTTATATTTAATGCAGCATTTATTCTGTTATACGGCGTTTTGTTTTTAAAGTCTGCAAATAATTCCTGTTATGTTTTATGTGTGCAGGTATGTATTTATCAGTCAGAAAGCATATCAGGAGACTGAGACGCGTCCAGAGAGCTCGGTGTACACTGAGATGAGAGGTGTGGCCATGCTGGGAGACTTCGTTCAAGACACCACAGAATATGTCAGACCATCTGAAGTAAGGGGCCAAAATAATGTATAAACTGTACATGAATTCATAACATTACAAGAAAGTACCTTTATTACTTCAGAGACTGTAAAGTGAATAAATCACATTTTCCCTGCTAGATCATAATATACATTCTTACTTGGTCAGCATTATAGTAATTGGTTGTAAATTGATCAGAAAGAAATGTATCTCTTTATGCACAGGGTGGTGATGTCATTAGTACAATTCTTAGAAGAGAAGTGACGCGTGATCAGACGCAGGGCACATGTGCCGAGGTGAGAGCAAAAACTATTCAAAGTATTCATGTTTTGGTTGGAACGGTTACGTCGGAGTCAAACAGCATTTTTTTCTTCTGTGCTTTTTCAGCATTATAGTGTTGCCAATGCAAACTGCACAAAAGATTCTGACTGCGCTCAAGGGGAAAGTGATTTTGATGGTCATGGTGAGGTTTACATTCATAAAACATACATTAATATATACACACAGTACACAGAGTTGATACATACATAATTCATACACAAACATACATACATAATTCAAACATAAAAAAATGGATACATACATACTTGCATACAGTGGGGTCCAAAAAGCTGAGATCACTAGTTTAAAGTCACCATGAAACCAAAATGTTTTTTTTAAATTGGAATTTTCCAGTAAAAAAAAAAAACAATTCATCTATGCACATCATTATTTTTTACTCATATTTCCACGTAATCTTTAAGCAGAATAACTTTCCTTTTGCAGCGACATCTCTTCTCTTCTCTGATGAAGTGTTTACTGGCGAGAGGGGCGGGGAAACCTGTCACTCACATGAAATCCACCAATAGCAAACCACAACTATCCAAATAATTCCTGATGGACAAAATCAATTTTTTTTCTTGATTGAGAAACTGTTACACTTGTTGTAATCATCCCAATAGGAAAGAAAAGACAATCGCAACTTCCTGTTTCATGCTGACTTTAATATTAAACTTCTTTCGATTTGATGCAATTTCTCAATACAAAAAAAAAAAAATCAACATTGAAAAAAGAAAATGTAGATGACAGTCAGAATTTGCTATAATTACTGCAGCACAAAATTATTATTTGCGTATTTAAATCCAAATCGAAATAAATAAACTTAAAACATTGATAATTACAATACATGAAATTGGAATTTTATGTTAAAAATTGTGCATGGTCCCTTCATAAATAAATGAATTAAAAAAAAATATTAAAAAATTAAACTAGTGATACATACATACTTGAAAAAAAATTGATACATACATACTTGCATACAGTGGGGTCCAAAAAGCTGAGATCACTAGTTAAAAAAATTAAATAAATTAAATAAAAAAAGTAATTAATTAATTAAAAAAAGGTTCAGTTGATGGCCCTCTGTATAAATATGAATACCAAAAACATTTCAGCAAGTCTCAGAATAGTTTGAATATGACTTATATCAACATGTGAACTTGTTTTTGATTAGGTCAAAGAACGGGACGGTGTATACCATACTACAACTACACATTCAAGACCTGTGAGATCAAAACCTGGTGTCCCATTGAGGAATATGCTGTTGTCAGGTATTGCGCTTTAATTCATTTATAAGTCCAAAATCAAGCAATGCACTAAAATGTTTTTCCTGTCTCCACAGGGAACCAGCTTTGGAAAAAGCCATTAATTTCACAGTGTTTATAAAGAATGCCATCCATTTCCCAAAGTTCAAAGTTCTGAGGTACAGTTATGATGTTTCAGAATATCTCATAAATCAGATGGATGTTTACTGTATCCAAAGCCACAATGCTTTTTAACATTTTACTAAAATGTGAATGTGAATTTTGTGTGATTAAATAGGTATATTGAGTGGCATATTTTTTAGGCCAACTCGTAAATTAGCATCACACAGGTTCCCTCTACAAAAACCCAATAGGATTTTTCCATTGGCTTTTGGATTATTGTTGGGAATAAGCTCTGTGACCAGTGAAAGTGAATGTTTCTTCACTGTAAAAAATAATCATGATTTTAACAGTAAAAGACAATATGCGATGCTACAGTGCAAAACTGTTAATTGGTTAACAGAAAGTTTTCGTATTATATACGGTAAATAACTGCACTGTAAAAATATATTTTC
This sequence comes from Hybognathus amarus, assembly GCA_030378365.1. Lineage (NCBI taxonomy): Eukaryota > Metazoa > Chordata > Actinopteri > Cypriniformes > Leuciscidae > Hybognathus > Hybognathus amarus. Next base: position 230,251 of record JAQIUQ010001082.1, on the reverse strand, counting down.
ATGATTTGTAATCACATTTTTTCTTTTGTCAAATCAACTTAAATAATTTTGTAATTCAGATAACATAATATTTGGAGTTTCTGATGATTAAATCAATCTCCTTCATTGTATTAACTCAGTTTTTTCATTTCAATGAACTTAAAATGAAGGCAACCATGTTACTTTTTTTACAGTGTGTGATATAATTTTTCTGTAAAATACCTTTAAATTTACAGTTTTTTGACAGTGAAAAAGAACAACTCATTTTATAATTTACAGTGAAAAAACGTAAATTGACATTCCCACAATTCCCTGTGTGACACTTCACATTTTATGTATTTTTGTTGAAATAACTATGGTTCCTCATCACTGTAAAAAAATATTTTCATTATTTGTAATCACAACATTTTTTCTTTTGTCAAATCAACTTAGATAATTTATGTAGTTCACTTCAGATAACATAATAATGTTGAGTTTCTGATTAAATTAATCTCCTTCATTGTATTAAATCAATTTTTCCATACTTATTTTTTTGAAGTTAAGCCAACAATTTTTTAACAGTGTAGTTTTCTTGTTTTTTCTAATTAGTTATGTACATTAGGGTTTTATGTTACATTTAATGTTGTTAAATTAATGTTTATTGCATGTTTTTTCATGTGTGTTACCATGATGGTGCTTAATGTTTGTGTGAATGACACTGTGCAGCTTCTTTCTAAAGGAAGACTACTTGTGAATGGCTTTGATTGCTCATGTAACAGTGTATTACAATGGTACAAAACAGATATCATTTCTTAAAAGGTTGGTAAATCAGCATTTTATCAGAAAATGAAATACGGTTCATTACTGTAAATTTTAAGCTAAGTCTGTAAAACCATTAACGTTCCTACTGTATTTTTAACGGTAACGTTCTGGCAACCACAGCTGCTGTTTTATTTTACCGTAAAAATTACGGTTTTATTTTTTACAGTGTACACTTTCTGTTCATCATGATAATCTTCACAAATGAACAAAAGAACTGCTATGAATTTTGAAGTCTAAAAACTATTTGCAGGAGTAAAACCACCATGATCACATGACTACCATCAAGTCTTTGGGATGTGCTGAAGGAGATTTTACAGAGTGCTGGACTCTTGCATTATCAATACAAGATCTTAAAGGGATACTCCACTTTTTTTGGAAATAGGCTCATTTTACAGACTCCCAGAGTTAAGCTGTTGAGTTTTACCGGTTTCGAATGCCGATTTTCTGATATTTAGAAGAATATCAGTAACCACACAGTTTCTGGTCTCATTGACTTCCATAGTATATTTTTTTCCTACTATGGAAGTCAATGAGACCAGAAACTGTTCTGGTTACTGATATTCTTCTAAATATCAGAAAATCGGCTGAATACATTCAGAAAACGGTAAAACTCAACAGCTTAACTCTGGGGAGTTTCCAAAAAAAAAGTGATCTCCACCCAAAAATGAAAATTCTGCCATCATTTACTCACCCTCAAGTTGTTGCAAACTTGTATGAGTTTCTTTCCTCTGCTGAACACAAAGGAAGATATTTTGAAGAACAATTGGAACTTTGGCACCATTGACTTCCATAGTATATTTTTTCTACTATGGAAGTTAATGGTGCCAAACAACTGTTGGTTCTTCAAAATATCTTCCTTTGAGTTCAGCAGAAGAAAGAAACTCATACAGGTTTGCAACAACTTTGCAAACAGAATTTTAATTTTTGGGTGGAGTATCCCTTTAACCAAAAACGAATGCTCCTCTTATTGGAAATAAACGTTTTGATGTTATTATCAATCAATTTGTGTTTCTTGATCTTAAAAATCTTTTGATCTAATGTGAAATTGCCTATGTTTTACAGGGGCAATATCAAACCAAACAAGCCAAAGAAGTTGTTACGGTGTCATTATCACCCAGAGACCAACCCTTATTGTCCAGTGTTCAGCTTGGGCTTCATCGCAGCGCAAGCTAGAGAGAAATTCAGTGAACTTTGCAGAACGGTATGTATACAGTCGTCAAACACCATACCAATAGATTTTCTGCATTTTTACGCAACAGTGACATTTAATGTATGTGTTGATGTGTCTAGGGTGGAATAATCGGCGTGTTAATTAACTGGAAGTGTGATTTTGATTTGGATTCCTCAAAGTGCATTCCAACATATTCATTCAGAAGTCTGGACATGAGAAAAAACCTGCCCAGCTCAGGATACTACGACAGGTGCGGTACTATTAACTGCTGGAACAATTAACTGGAACTTCTGTTATTGATTGTCATTTACAGTAAAATGATGATTAGTTGATCTGTTATGCATATGCAGGACTCCCAATACAGGACATGTGACTTTACACATTTTAAAGAAAAGTTCTCTTTTCTAGGAACCTTCATCCAAAAACAAAAACAAAAAAACATAACTTGCATAAGTTAAAATAATTTTATTTAATAATTTTCTTTATGCAGGGTGGCTACAGGCATAAACCATTTAAATTTAACACTTTTTAATACCCATTCGAAATTAAATTTAAGACCAAACTTATGACGGAAATATAAATTAAAAGTGAAAATATACAGGAATATTTCCAACTAAACGCAAGTAAAATGACAATAACCAATTGTCAATTGCGAACGTGCGGTCGTCTGTGGAGTACAATGGCGTGAAAAGAAATATAGAAGGCATTTTTATAAATGTCTTAAGCCTTGTATGTTTTAAATAATAAAGTATATTAATAAAGGATTCGATTTTGTTTTATTGGTCAGTACTGATATGTCATACGTTACATTACCTTGTAGAAAATATTCGACCTGACTGGCAGAACGATGGCATGCATCTTAGCGGTGACATGACAAACATATTTAAGACCTATCCAATCTGAATTTAAGACAATTTAATACTTTTTAAGGCCTTATTTTTAGGAAAATTGATTTAAGACTTTTTAATACTTTTTAATGACACGCGGCCACCCTGTCTATGAATAATTTTAAGCATGCTGTATTTTAAGATTAATAAACAGTGTAGGTAGTAACTGATTACATGTAATCTGGACTATGTAATCAGATTCTAAAAATTAAATACTTGTAATTGGTTTAATTCTCATAATTAGACTAAAGTTAGATTTTTGTTGATTACATGATACACTGATTCTCTCCAGTTTACTACACTTGTTCGTAAAGGCTTCTTAATTTGTGGAATTGCACATCAGACCAGCCACTAGTCATGTGACTATATTAACATGGAAAACTGAGAGGCAACAGCACTTGACCACTCAATTTACAGAAATAATTTCACTTTTAAGGAGTTTTTTCTCTAGATTACATATCTAATCAACTCCTGATAAACATTTTTAATTACTATTCGATTTATCACTCAGTGAGTCATTTATTTATTTATTACTATACATTTGAAAGGCTTTCAGACACATGAATCATATTTAATGCTGTAATTCCCAAACTTTTTAGTCAGCTGAACCGCTTTTGACCTAATATACAGTATTGTCAATAATTCAAAACATTCACATACGGTTCTTCTGATGTCGATTAATGGTCACATGCAGGTAAACACTGTAAAAAATGATTTTTTTGGTGAAGTAAATACTAGTGAAAAAAATAACAATGTAATTTACTTGAAAAAGTTAGTTCAGGCAAGAATTTAAAAAACTAAGTAAATTCCATATCAGTACTTAATTAAAGCGAGTAGAAATGAAAGTGTAAATATCAACTCAATAAAATTAAGTAAAAATTACTCAACTTTTCTGATACTGGGGTTCCCATCATGCACTGGACCTTGAATAATTAATGAGGCTCATTTTTCACTGGTTTCCAGCTGTATTTACACTGTTTTATGATTTCAATTTATTGATTTTTGTTGTCAGTATTAGTAACTTGCCATTTTGTGACATTTCGAGTAAATTTTTTGCTCAAAATGACACATTCAAACACAAAAACGACCCATCAAATGTTACCGCCATTGTGTATTGTCTACCAAGTATTGAGGTGTTTGCATTCACATGCTGTTTAACATCTGACATGATGTAATATAAATTACTTAGATGATCTAAGTAAACCACATACTATAAATGACTAATAAAATTCAAGATTATTGTTTTTATGAAATGTAATACAAAGGCAAAGGAAATTAATATTAATCAACCTTTTACTAGCCGAGTTAAAATTACTTATTTTTTGTAAAGTTTACTTAATTCCAAATTCCAAGTAAATTTAACTTAAAGATTTCTAATTAAAGCTACTGATGAATATGTTTAGGTTTTTACTTGGCAAATCTTTTGTAAATTGAGTGATATAGTTTAGCAAGCATTTTTCAAGTAAATCCTACTCCAAATATTTTACAATGTAAAATATTTGATCTTTTTAGGATGTACTGATTTGTTTACATTTTCAATTTGACATTTTTTTGTGATTTTGCTATTTATTAGCTTCACATGAACTCATACATGTTGAGGAAAACAACCGTAATATTTAATGCCCTTCATTGTGGAATATTTTCTTTCTCTTTTTTGTATTTTATGTCAGTATGGTAGTATCAATAAGATTGTCAGATCAATATGATAAACGAGTTAAGGCAAAAGTAATCAGAAACGTGTTATCTAACATTATGTCAACTACAATTTTCATCATGATCATATCATTTGCAAACTGTAACATATAGTCATTTGTAATCTATAGTTTGGGCAGTTGTATCATCATTATCCTATAATAATAATTCTGTATTTCAAAATATTTTCAGGTTTGCGAAATATTACTATAAGGATGGTGTGGAGTACAGAACACTCATTAAAGCCTATGGGATTCGCCTGGATGTCATTGTTCATGGACATGTGAGACCGTACAGGAAGTACATTAGTGCTTGTCTGACATGCTGACTGCACATACACCTAATTATTGAAACATGTATTTCCTTTCAGGCAGGAAGATTCAGTCTGATTCCAACGATCATCAACACGGTCACGGCCATGACGTCAGTAGGAATTGTAAGTTTTTGCTGAATGCATATTAAAAACATGGTTATGTGGGGTTAGAATGTGTGAGATAGTGACAGTGATGGCAGACATAAACACTTCGCAAATTGAATTATGGGAATTATTCTCAAGTTTCGCTTAAAACGCTTGATCTGGCGCAACCCTGATGGAAAAAGGAAAGTGGCATTTATGGGCATATACAGCTTGTCCTCATGCTTGATCTTCTCTCGTCTAGTGCTCAATCATCTGTGACTGGATCATGCTGACGTTTATCGATAAGAATGAAGTCTTCAGTGA
>JAQIUQ010001082.1:120000-220000 GCA_030378365.1 Hybognathus amarus | reverse complement strand
ATATACTTTTACTTGAGTATAACTTTTGAGTACTTTTACCACCCCTGCCTAAAGGATTCGATATTTCCTGTCTGAGGAAAAGAAGTGTGAATACAGCACAAAATGCCATATCTGAACATAGAAAAGCTTAAAAAAACATGTAAAACCACATATGTTGCTTCGCTTCAATAAAATATTAAACACTAATCAACAATTGACTAGCTTTTTTAATTCATCTACACAACAGGTTTGCATGTATCTTCCTTGTTTGAACAGTCATGGAACATGAAATGTCAAAGTGACGTTATTTCAATGAAAAGGAATATTCATTAGAGCCCGACCGATAAAGGATTTTGAAGGCCGATACCGATACAAATATTTTTTTGGCTTTAAAATCCAATATGTCGATATATCGGCCGATATTTTTTTTTTTTCGAAACACGCAACAAAACATTAACAGATTTCCCTAACGTTAGTTATTTGTTTTAACTAAAATATTATGATCATGCATTTTGAAAAGAAACTTGTTTCTTTTATTGTCACAACAGAACAGACTGATGATAGTGGCATTAGCTAGCTTTGTGATTAGCTAGTCTATGATGAGTAATAACTTAGCAATGGATGGCGTCATACTGCAAAGTGTAAAACATACATTTTCAATATAACAGGCCAAGGAGAGATGATGCGTCTCATTGCTATAATTGTCACGCGCTATTAAAGAAATACTTCAGTCGCACTGTCAAAAGTTAAAAGGAGAGTCAGTCAACTACACTGTAACAACGTAACGTAATTATTACTAACTAATTCCGCGACTGATGGGGATGTTCTTTTAATTGTTATTCAAGCAATGTATGTCTCGTGACCAACTCAACGAGTGTTGCCAACAGGGACGGTGTAGAGTGCCCTCTGGTGGACAAACTATACAACTCCAACACTCATGACATGGTTCAAGCGTGTTTCGTCCGTTTTTAAATAGATTTTTTTTAAATATTCATTTATCGGCCATTATAACTGCCGATACCGATAATTTGGAAAATGCCTAATATCGGCCGATAATATCGGCATGCCGATATATCGGTTCTAGCACTAATATTCATTAAGTTAAAACTCTTTAAATATTCTGTCTCATACAAACGTGTCACATGATTTGATTTCCAGGATCTAAAGCAGCACTAACAAATATTTTTCGTTGGTATAATGGGTTCAGACAAATCCAACAAAATAAACATCACCGATTTTGATTTCACTTTGAATTTAAAGTTTGACACTGAACTCACCCGGTGATTAAAAAAAAACAACAACTGCTTTTCGGACAAGAAAAAAAATGTAGGAAAGGACTTGATTTTATCGCTCTGGAATTGACTGGATCATTGTGGTCGTTTGCTATTGGTGGATCTTATTTGAGTGACAGGTTGTCCCGCCCTTACGCTAGTAAACACATCATCAGAGAAGAGTTTAAAAAAATAATGATGTGCACAGATAAATTATTTATATTAAAAATGGAAATACACTCTCTCGCTCTATAAAAACAGGAATTGTCAATTTTGATTACATGGGGACTTATATACTGGAAAATATCAATCTGTTTCCAATAATCACTTCCTTTCCGGGAGCCGACATGCATCAAAACTCATCTTGCATAAGGAAAGAGGAGATGGTTTCTCCGAAGAGAAGCACTCGCACTGCTAACCTGATAACAACTCCTCTTGAGATATTGGTTACAATAATGAAATTTAGGGGAAGAGAAATTGCGTCTGCCCAGATCTCTAAATGTGATTAATAGAAACGTATCGATTTATGCAGCTCACACATTTGAGGTTTATGGATCAGTCTTTTAAGTAATGACCAAGGGCGCATATAAAACCTCATCTCCAGACAGGACGAGAGACTGAAACCAGATGCTAAAGAGGATGGACAGACTAATATGAACTAATAGCAGGACTATGCAACCGTTTTGTACTGCATTCTTATATATTACAACACTTATTTTACTTTATTTAAATTTAGAAGACAAGTAAATAATCTCATTCTAATTGCTGAATTTTTACCCAAATCGTTGTTTTGACTAACATGTGTCAAACCTCAACCATTCATTTTTTTCAGTTTATTTGTCTTCAGTGTCGCATGATCCTTTAGAAATCATTCCAGAATATGCTGATTTGTTGCTCAAGAAACAATTAGTATTACTGTTAATGTTGATAACAGTTTGTGTAACAAATTATGATTTTTTTTACAGAATTATTTGCTGAATTTAAAGTATTTTTTTGTACCAAATGTAAAAACGTTTTGATCAATTTTATGCATCTTTGCTGAATAAAAGTATTCCTTTACAATAAGGCGTCATTAGTTAACATTAAAAAAATGCATTTGTCACAGTATTTATTAATCGTTGTAAATGTTAGTTACTAAACCACTGTTCATTTCTATAGTTCATGTAAGCTCAGGTCCATTAAATAATAATCTCAGATACAATATTTGATTTCATTAATGCATTAGTAAATGTTGAAATTTATATTAATACATATTTATTTATAAAGTGCCTTTCCCAAGCTCAAGGTTGCCGAACAAGAAGATAGCAAAAACAGATGCTTTAGAAATACTCTCTATAGTTCATGCAACTAATGTTAAGAAATGAAACCTTATTGTAAAGCGTTATGAAAAAAGAAGAAAATAAATAAATACATTTAAATATACACTACCGGTCAAAAGTTTAATATCGGTAAGATTTTTTTATGCTTTTAAAAGAAGTCTCTTCTACTCACCAAGGCTGCAATTTTTTGATAAAAAATACACAAAAAACACAGTAATATTGTGAAATATTATGACAATTTAAAATTACTTTTTTATGTTAATATTAGTGCTGTCAAACGATTAAAATATTTAATCGCGATTAATAGCATTAATGTCATAGTTAACTCGCGATTAATCGCACATTTTTATCTATTCTTAATGTCTTTTGATTTCTTTTTGTTACATTTTTTTCTCATTTTAATGCTCTTATCAACATGGAAAAGTGGATTGGCTTGTTTAGTGCAAATGTTTTTTTATTATTATTATTATTGAAAATAACATTGGAATAGTGTTCAATTTCACTCTAACATATATAGCCTAAATAATCTCTCACACAATGCAACACTGTCCATCAATTAAAGGGTGAAAGAAATACTGACGAGGTCCTGATATTGACGAGGGGTGGAGAATTTGCATCATCTGTGTTTGTGTGTGTGTGTGTGTGTGTGTGTTTGCTTGGCCATCATCAAGTGGTGTTTCCTGGACGTGCTGTGATGATGATAGCTCAGTTCATAATGGCAAAACATACAGATCGCTTTGGTCTTGTCAATGGGACAATTTGGCAACTTTTTAAAAGTAAACTTTACATTCATAATCTCATTGGCATCCATTCGGCGTCTCACGCTCGTCATCCACTCAAAACATAACGTATTTGGCCGGCTCGCGAGCTGAAACGAGTGTGTGCGGCACAAAACGTCCTCGCGCTGCGATCTGAAACCCATTCATTTCAATTGCTTGCGCCGCGCGAGGGACGTTTCGTTGCTTCTTCGACCAAAGAGCAAGCGGATCTAGCTAGATCGGAAACAAAACAACAGGCACGACGCACACACTCGTTTGGGCTTGCGAGCCGGCTTTGAGTGGATGACGAAGCGCGAGACGCTGAAATGGACCAGGACGCATGCTGCATCCTGTTGCAAAAGTATGTGAAAAAACTACAAAGTTTGCTAGGACAAAAAGACCGTTAATCGCGCGATAAAAAAATTAACGCCGTTAAAATGGGTTTGCGTTAACGCCGTTAATAACGCGTTTAACTGACAGCTCTAGTTAATATATATTAAAATTTAATTTATTCTCTGAAAAAAAAGCAGAATTTTCAGCATCATTACTCCAGTCTTCAGTGTCACATGATCCTTCACAAATCACTCTAATATGATGATTTTATGCTCCAAAAACATGTATGATTATTATCCATGTTGAAAACAGTTTTTTTCATTTTATTTCGAATTCTTTGATGAATAGAAAGTTCAAAAGAACAGCTTTTATCTGAAATGGAAAGCTTTTGTTACATTAAACACTACCCTTTAAAAAGTTTGGGGTCAGTAAGAATTTGTATTTTATTTTTGGGGGAAATAAATAAGAAATCAATACTTCTATTCATCAAGGATGAGTTACATTGATCAAAAAGTTACAGTAAAGACATTTATAATGTTAGAAAAGATTCTAATTAAACAAAAGCTGTTCTTTGAACTTTCTATTCATCAAAGAATCCTGAAATAAAAAAGTAAAAAACTGTTTTCAACATGGATAATAATCATACATGTTTTTGGAGCATAAAATCATCATATTAGAGTGATTTGTGAAGGATCATGTGACACTGAAGACTGGAGTAATGATGCTGAAAATTCAGCTTTTTTTCAGAGGAATAAATTACATTTTAATATATATTAACATAAAAAAAGTCATTTTAAATTGTCATAATATTTCACAATATTACTGTGTTTTTTGTGTATTTTTATTAAAAAATTGCAGCCTTGGTGAGCAGAAGAGACTTCTTTTAAAAACATAAAAAATCTTACCGATCTTAAACTTTTGACCGGTAGTGTATTTACTGATCAGTGACCTTTTGACTGGTAAAGTTTATCAACAACTCCTGAACCAACATTAGTGATCCCCTACTGTATAACTGAATCTGCAATCTTATCACCCAATTATCATACCAGGACATGCTACAGGGTCACAAAAAAAGTCAAACAAAACAAACAGTATAAAATAACAAATGAAATATGATTACATAATTATTTTTTAACTAGCATGTTCTGAATGTGAAGCACCACTTAAAGATTTTTCTTTTCCAGCAAACAGTCAAAAGTATTTCAGACCCTATTCTGAAGAAAATGCTTTTCACTCTTACAGTTCAGTAAGTGGCGAGTGCAGCAATGCCAATTCGCAATGGTTGGATTTCAAATTGCACAGCATGTCATATATCTCCATGATGTCCAGGTCTTTGCCTCAGAGATGAGAAATCGAATTATAATGTGGTAATGTAAAGTGGGAAGGCAGAGCTACGGAGCCAGGCAGTGACGTGGACGTCTCATTAAGTTAAACTGGCTACTGCAAACCTCAAATAGCCCTATATGTGGTTACAAAAACTAAAAGCCATATTCTTTACAGAATTAAACTCATAAACGTCAAAAAGAGGTGTTATCCAAAATGGACTGTTACCACAGGGACGTATTAGTTGCATGCCACAGTGAGAAAGAGCCATATCATTGCAGATTCAATTAGCAACCATAATGACCGAAATCATCATTGGGAAGTAATGACTGAAGATTATTTGCAAAAGTGAATTCTTCAAATACAAAAATATTTATTAACACACAAATAAAAAATGTCCATTACCAAAACATTTCCCCTGTTATAATGTACACAAACTTCAAATGAATTAAGATCTGTACAAACGGCACAAACTTACATAGTTTGGCACAACCAATGGAGAGCATCAGGTGAACAGCATCTATGCGTTCATACTAAGGACCCAGTCAATGGTCTCTAGCAGGAAGCTCATATTATAGTGGGCGGCAATGTTCCGGAACACTTCCACCTGCTCGGAGAAGCTCTGCAAACACATCCAAACAAGTGGAAATGAGAAAACATGACAGCTGTAAAGCATACACCACCACTTGGGTTTGGTAATATTTCTTTAACGCTTTTGAAAGAAGTATCTTATGTTCAACAAGGCTGCATTTATTTGATCAATTGATACAATTTAAAAGCACTGTTTTCTATTTTAATATATTAAAAAAAATGTAATTTATTCATGTGTTGGCAAAGCTGAATATTCAGCATCATTACAACAGTCTTCAGTGTCACATGATTCTTCAGAAATCACTCTAATATGCCGATTTGCTGCTCAACAAACTTTTATTATAAATATTGAAAATTATTGTGCTTGGGTGATATTTTTTGATGAGTAGAAAGTTTAAAAGAACAGCATTTATTTAAAATAAAAATACATTATAAATATCTTTAGTGTCACTTTTGATCAATTTAATGCATCCTTGTTGAATAAAATCTTACTGACCCCAAACCTTTGAACTGTAGTATTAACACAGTATTAGCATATTAGTATTACACAAGTACCTTTGTGGTGAAGCTGAGGTTGAAATCTCCAGCACAGCTACAGTACAGCGGCATGTTTGCTTCCTTCACTCCTTTGCATTTGGCACATTCCTATAATGGGATAAAGTGCCATAAGTGACATTTATAGAACTAAAGGTCAATGGATGTGCATATACTTTAAATTTGTAGACAACAATCCCCATAGTGCATTGCAATGCTCAGCTCCGCAGGCCACTCCCACTACTCCGCCCATCAATGTAGACTAGAGTTGAGCTCCACTCTACACTACCGCCTGGAAATCAGATAATGCGCGCTAGTATAATATGACGACGTAAGAGCGTTAAGGCGGCGCCTGCGCCATTAGCCAATGGATTGGCATGATTCTATATGGGCTTCACATAATCGACACACTTACTCTGACGCGTAATTTTACACGTGAAATGCAGCCAAACCTTGGAGCGTTTTGTCTTCGACCTATTGGCACCGCATTTTGGTACCCAACCATATCCATAACGTATCTGTCTGTGTATTCAATGCCTTCGTCCATATTTTCAAAAAGTTTCTGCCAGTGAAATCAAACGCACTGGCTGATCTGTGATAGGTCAGTGAGCGCATTAGGTCCAACCCCCTATGGGCGGGTTTGAAAGGGTGGGAACTAGTGCTTGTAGTCTTTACAGAAATCCACCTCTTACACTTCCCCCTACAATGATGTAAAATGACGATTTTTGCGTCATTGTAGGAGGAAGTGAAAAAAGTCAATAGCGGATTTCTCGTCTCAGGGGAAAATGAGAGAGTGTTGACGACCATTCAATAGTATGACGGTTTCTAACAATGGAAATCTTAATGCAAATGGGTGGAGTGTCCCTTTAAAGAGTTAACTTTGGCCAAACCATAAATCTAAAACAAGCTGAAAGTGGTAAATGTGTCTCTCACCAGGTCTTGTAGGGTGTAACTCATGAGTTTCTTCTGGAGCGCCTCCACCAGGGCCATTTCTATGGACTCTGTGTCATACTGGGCCTGACAGTTCGAACAGAACCACTGAGGAAGAACTGAACCATCCTACAGGAGGAAAGAGGTGTGAAGAGAGAATATTATTGTCTTTTTTCGGCTAGTTCGATCACATGACAAAGGAGTGAACATGTAGCAAAACACCAAGTAGTTTTAACTCTTAAAAACCCTTCAGTCAAACGTAAACATGAGTGAGTGGCAAACCATTAACCGCAGGTTTAAATATAACAAACTGTAACAGTGAGAGTCAGGTTATTACCTGGGAAACCGCAGGGTCTTTGCAGAGGTCAAGGTCACGACAGAAGTTACATTGGTGGCAGATGACCTCTGGCAGGACGTAGGACTTGCAGGGGTCACGGAACTGGGCGTCCTCTGAGAATTCTCCAACATCCACCAAACGCAAAAGATCTCGCTTCAGTTTGTTCACCTGATTGACAATGTTGGCGTCCAGAGAGAGCACCTGGAGGGAACATTACGCAAGCATGTTTTTAACAATTAAATAATATTACAATTTAAAATAGCTGTTTTCTTTATATATATATATATATATATATATATATATATATATATATATATATATATATATGTATATTATGCTATCAAACGATTAAAATATTTAATCACGATTAATGTCATAGTTAACTCGCGATTAATCGCACATTTTTATCTATTCTATATATCTTTTGATTTCTTTTGATTTCTTTTTGTTACATTATTTTTTCTCATTTTAATGCTCTTATCAACATGGAAATGTGGATTGGCTTGTTTAGTGCAAATGTTTTTTTATTATTATTATTGAAAATAACATTGGAATAGTGTTAAATTTCACACTATATAAATAATCTCTCACACAATGTAACACTGTCTACCAATAAAAGGGTGAAAAAAATACTGACAGGTCCTAATATTGACGAGGGGTGGAGAATTCGCATCAGCTGTGTGTGTGTGTGTTTGCTTGGCCATCATCAAGTGGTGTTTCAGACAGGACGTGCTGCGATGATGATAGCTCAGTTCACAACGACAAAACACACAGATCACTTGGTCTTGTCAATGGGACAGTTTGGCAACTTTTTAAAAGTAAACTTTCCAATTCAGAATCTTAGGGCATCCATTTCGGTGTCTCGCGCTCGTCATCCACTCAAAACGTAACGTTACTATTTGGCCGGCTCGCAAGCCCAAACGAGTGTGTGCGGCACAAAACATCCTCGCGCTGCGCTCTGAAACCCATTCATTTCAATGGCTTGCGCCGCGCGAGGACGTTTTGTTGCTTCTTCGACCAAAGAGCAAGCGGATCTAGCTAGATCGAAAACAAAACAACAGGCATGCCACAAACACACGTTTCGGCTTTGACTGGATGACGAGCGCGAGACGGCGAAATGGATCAGGACGCATGCCGCGTCCTGTTGCAAAAGCATGTGACAAAAATACCGTTAATCGCGCGATAAAAAAATTAACGCCGTTAAAATGGGTTTGCGTTAACACCGTTAATAACGCGTTAAACTGACAGCCCTAAATATATATATATATATATATATCAATTTAATTTATTCCTTTAATTTCCTTTAACTAATTTATTCTTTAGTGTCACATGATCCTTATTCTAATATGCTGCTTTGATGCTCAAGAAACATTTATTATGATTATCAGTGTTAAAAACTGCTTAATGTTTTTGTGGATAATTGTGAAATTAATAAATTAAAAGTTCAAAAGAACCACATTCATTTGAAACTATTTCTGAAATGCCTTTACTATCACTTTTGAGTATGAAAGTATTAATAAAAAACTCAAACTATTGAATGGTAGTCTTGTGTAGAGATATAATGTTACAACTTAAGGAGTTTAAAACAATTCTGCAGAAAAACACAGAAGCAAGAGGTGCATGTTGATACCTGGCAGACATATTTAATAAACTCCAGAGCAGGGTTATTGAGGGGCAAGTGAGAACCAGGAAGAACAGGAAACATCTCAGAAGGGAGTGTAACACTGCGAGTGCTCGACACTTTCTTCTGAATCTTCTGAGTGATGGTGAAGAAATTCTGTGTCAGTTCACTTGACACGTACTCCTGAGAGAACGTGATCAAACCTAAACACTAAACCAGAACACAAGAAAAATAATTAAAGAAGAGTAATGATGGGTGGTATGACCAAAAATATTGATCATAGTATTTTTTTTTTATTCAGGCAGTTGCACGGTATATCACTGTTTTTTTTTTTGTTTTTTTTGATGACTGGACCTTTATATAGGTTTATACTGGCTTATTCTTTCTGTCAGGGGCGCAAATATACAGTTTACAAAAAGAACAATTTAATTAATCTTTTAAAACAATCAATCTTTTTGGCAGGTTGTAAAGAAGACATTTGAGTTTCTGCATTTTAATAAACAGCATTATTATAACTTGAAGTACACTCTAATGTGTAATAGTGATGTATTTCGGTTATAATTTCTTCAGGATAAACTGAACGTTTAATCTGATGGGTTGTTGTGAAGACCTTTGAGTTTCTGTGTATATGATATGATGATAGTTTTATCAAATGAAATGTTGAAACGCTGGTGAAGTGACTCAGAGCAGCTATGCAGATGAAGTTCATGTGTCCATGTCTTTGTATACTGAGATGGCAGACACTGAAAACCTCACGAGCGCTTCAGTGTGTGTGTAGTAGATGAAACTGCAGTGCATGACTGGAGTTTTCTGTCATAGGGCTCTACATGGTATTTGCCATGTTAAAGAGAGTTAGTTGTGTGGATTTTTTTAATTGTTGTGTTATAAAGTTAACTAACCATTAGTAACAAAGGTATGCAGTTCATTGAGGTGCCTTCTCAATACAATCTACATATCGCTCTGCATGGCCATTGAATAAATGTAGCAATTGTTTAATCTACACACCAGTATGGCAGTATAAAAAAAAATACATATTGCCCAACACTACAAATGAGCAATTTATTTATTTATCATATATATATGTATATATATTAAAATAATCTCTCTTGCAAAACATTTACATTTTAATAACATGAACAATAAAAAGGATGCTTTTCAATGTTTCATCTTTAAAAATATCAACTCTCAAGTTTATTTGAGAATACAATCATAAATAACCTACTACAAAAGCATATGAAGCTGAAACTTTATATGTCTTACCAGGAAGTGCACTGACATCCCCAGTTGGCTGCTGGGATGCTTGGGTCGCTCCTCGTCTCTTAATGGGAGTAGCGCCAGGGGCGTTCCGCCGAAGCTCTTGTCTCATGCTGTGATAGACAGCTGCAATGTAGGCTGCAAACAACCAATCAATTATAATGATGAGAAATTATAATTAAATTATAAATTCACTTGTAATGTTTCTTGAGCAGCAAATCAGCATATTAGAATGGTTTCTGAAGGATCATGTGACACTGAAGACTGGAGTAATGATGCCAGAAATTTAATTTAATATCACAGGAATAAATTGCATCTTAAAATTCACATGATTTCTGTTCTTAATGCATTTTTTTGGTTAAATAAAAGCAGCCTCGAAAACCTTAATTTTCTTAATAAAATTTTTTTTAATTAATTTTCTTCTTTTTTTAAATCTTACCGACAACAAACTTTTAATTGGCTTTATGCACAGCTGCACTACTTCCTGAACTTCAGCCAGCTCCTTGTTTCCCATCTTCCATTATTGGACAAACTGATTAATCCATGTGTGTCTGATTATTGTTGCCGTGACTACTGAGGTCAGGCACACCTGAATTAATCAGTGTGTCCAATAATGGCAGACAGGAAACAAGGAGCTGGCTGAAGTTCAGGAAGTAGTGCAGCTGTGCATAAAGCCAATTGCACATGGAGCAAAAAGACACAAAGCAATTGGTATTTTGGAAGGCTAAAAAAGGACAGAGATGGGAATTTGGAAACAAAATGGAATCTGTAATATTACCTGAAATGATCATAAGAAAGTATTTCTGACAGGATGCCGTCTGAGGAAGATACTGCATGATGTTCCAGTTACTTTCAATCAGGTCTTCAACATCTTCTTCCCCATCCTGTTCTTCATCCTCCCCTTGGTTTTCTTCATCTTCGTCCTCATCCTCACTTCCATCTCCCTCTGCTCCATCTTTTTTCAGTCTTCTTTGCATTGCCGTGCTAGAGTTGGTAAAAAAATAAAATAAATGTGCTTTCAAAATCAATTTGAACGGTAGGGTCACAAATCTTCTACACTGAAAAATTCCAAGTTGGAGCAAGTTGTGCTTCACCTCTCCATACATAAGGCTAGAGGGCAGCTTTCCCTTCACTCCTCCATGGTTAGCAGGATCCATCCACAGCAGAAACTCCCAACAGCGTGAGAACGTGATTGACAGAGAGTGGAAGATTTCTTTTGAATGGATACTGAAAATGAACACAAAACATTTAAAACTAAAGTTAGGACTTCAGAGACTTGCATATTGCACAAGAAACTTGTATTAGAGTCTAGACGAGAATAAAAAATAAAGGTTTTAAAAACCTGTTAGTGATATACTCCACGTATGCAATGGAGTCGTCAATGCCGTCGTTTCTTGGTGCAGAGGATGAGACGGTTGAAGTTTCCATAGATCACAGATGATCCCAGGCGCTTAAACTCTGCCACAAGTCTGAAGTGTTTAAAACCAGAAAAGTATAAGGCTCAAACAGTAGAGCATAGTGCTAACAACACCAAGATAATGGGTTTGATTACACTGAACTGAACTATACATGAACTGATCATTTATACTTCAAATACATGAACTGATCAATTATACTTCAAAAGTTGTTTTGGACAAAAGTATCAGCGAAATGCATACATGTTCATACCAGAACAGAAAGAAATTGATTTCTGTGATCACACCTTCAAGGAAATTTAATGTACCAGACCTAAATGGAGCAACTTTCTTTAACATCAACATCAAGTTGACATTAAACTGGTAGTCTGTAACCTGTACTCACTGTAGGAAGATCTTCTTCATCATGTTGAGGAGTGTGCGGTGCAGGGCCGGGTCGTACAGCAGAGAACTGGGTGATCGCAACCATCCGATAAAATGCAGTCACCTGGTTATCAGCGTAGACGTTATGATACTGTGTGATCTCTTGAACCCAACCAACAACCATACTCTTCAGAAATCCTGCACGTGGACGGAAAACAGTGAGAACCCTTTTGTACAGAATGAGTTTTTGCAACAAAAAAAAACCAAGATGGTTTGATTATGTTTGTTATGTTTACTAGCCTTACTCATTTCTACATGCATACCTGAATGTGTTGGAGCAGAGCGCTGTCTCGTCATAGCTGGCCACCGCGTTGTCCCTGGTTTCCTGACATCATATCCTCCAGTGATGCATGCTGAATGACATCAAAGCTGACGCCTATGCTGGCCCCGCCTTCCATGTCGTTAACGTGCTGGGACTGCAGAATGGTGTTCACTGCCAAACTCTGAATATCTAACTCCACACAAACTGGAAAAATAAGCAAAAAGTACTTTATAGAGATACAATTTTAAAAGTAATATTTTTACTTTTCAACCTGATACGTTATCTGTGCTTTAATATCGCATCTACCGATAGATAGGGTAATTTGGTGGGTCTCTAAAGATTAGCACATAATGATATTTTAGGTAGGAAGCGATTGTATTTTCTTTGTTTATATAATTAAATTTGTGTTTAAATTTAAGCCCTTAATTTCAAGTGAGAAATGGGAAAAATATTTATTTAAAAATAGCTTAGAAAAAAACCCCAATAAAAAACATATTTTACCATATTTTTGCATAAATGACATAAAACACCAGCAATTACTTATTTAATAAACAAAAGCATTTTATTTATTTACCACAATTTTGCATAAATATAATAAGATAAAATAAAGCACCAGTAATACGTTATTTTTATTTATATTCATAATGCATATTATTAGAGAGTGTTGCACGACCATTCAATAGTATGACTGGATTTCTAACAATGGAAATCTTAATGCAAATGGGTGGAGTGTCCTTTTAAAATCTGCTGTACTCCTAGTCTGCGGGTCTGATCCTGTCTTAATGTGCTTACCTGTGGAGTAGCAGCCCTGGCTGTTGATCTCCATGGAGCCTCTCTCATCACTCTCCATCACCAGTCTGCTGTCGTCAGCCTCTTTGCCCTCAAGGTCCGGCCGTGCCGTAGGTGACAGCCACAACAGGTGGTTGTGCTTTCTCAGATGACGTGCAAGAAATAGATCAGATCCAAATATAGAAATATCCTGAGGCAGGTTTCCCACAGGCAGGTGATAATACCTGCAGAAAGAAAGGACATTACAATAATGAGTCTGAAGTCAGCTTCTCCTAGCACGCTCCCTGACGTTGATTTTTAGGGGGGGGCAAGTTTTGTCGCTAGAGGTCGCTTATTCAAAACAATAACAAAAGCGTAGCTTGATGATGCTGTGAATGAGCATGGAATCATTTTCCTACAGAAAAGAAGAACACAACCCCAGACAGACATTTTTTTTCCCATTAATTAAATAGTTCTAACCTCAAATTGAAATAAAACCTCTACTGTGACAGTGACAAATTTGTGTGGTGTACCTGGCCATATCAAAAGCCTGTGAGAGGCAGCTGTCCAGGTTCAGGTAGTGTTTGATCATGCGGCGAGTCTCCGTGTCGTTGCCAGTCCAGTACATTGTAGCTTATCTCATCTATAACATGAACCGGCACCACCGGGAACTTCTCCAGTACAGTCATGCCGCAGCCAGACGCCGCAGCTCCCAGTTAGACTGAACAGCGATCAGGGTAGGACCACGACGCTCCTCCTGTACACACATTAGGAAGGCTAAGGAAATTAACTTTCTTTTTAAGTATAATGTCATGAAAAACCCTCTCTTTATAGTCACTAAAAAGCTGTCAGTCATCTCAATTCATCGCAATCTATAAATCAACGAAGCCTATTATTTAGCCTACATGATGACTACACTTTAAGTTAACGTATACTGATCTTACTTATTACTGAGCAATGCTGCAAAAACACATTGTAAATAGAAACCGTTGACGCTCTCGAGAGCGCACACACCAAATCTGTTTCGCCAATATGCTATTATTATGAAGAAAACTGTTCCTAGACCAGCCGTCACAGGCAACAATTCCCTCATTGACTATGTTTACAAGCTGTCAATATTTGTGTTAAGGTCACTATTCGGGTTAATGAAACATTCGGAATAACCCGTTTGTATCAACAGCAGCACGTGGATAATGAATAGTTGCGCTATTTGCTTCGTCGCTTTGGTGCTGGTACTTTGGTACTGGTCCAAAAGTATGGTGCTGTGCTGCGTCTCGCCATGTTTACCTCTTCTTCTTGTTTACTTGCGATACTTCCTCTAATCAAAAGACCAAGATTCCTTGCGAATAGAACATGCACAGAACACAAATCACTACGGGGATATGCCGATACGCGTTCAGATGACTAAACATATGGGTTAAAAAGGGGTACCCCAGGGATCATAACCGGTTTTTAAAATCCGGGATATGAGCATATTCGGGATTTTGCCGGTGTTTACATGGCCGTGCGTGACCGGGTTATTGCTAATATCCGGTTTTGAAAGGGTTATCGGCTGCATGTAAACATAGTCAGTGGTTGCCCAGCCTTACACACACTCCACCCATGGCTGACTATGATATCTCAGACACTGTGAGAAAAGCAGTGATGCTGCAAAATCAGGGTTTCTGCAGGTTTCAGTAAGTCAAATTTAAGACCTTTTTAAGACATTTTAAGACCATAAACATTGAAATTTAAGACCTACACAACGCAATACCAAAAATTTAAATAAGAAAATATTCGGAAAAAATATATATATGTGTGTGTGTGTGTAGGTGAAATTTGTACTTTGCATTTTATACTGTAAAAACAAAATTATAGTTGATTTTTAGTTGATCATACCCAGAGATGAAATGGCATGAACATTTCATTTCATGATTATTATGAAATCAATTTGCCAAATGTATGTCTAAACCCAGCAAATAAAATTAGCATCAATATGCACTTACATAAACATTAAAATACTGTGTGTCTTGTACAGTGTGTCTTGTATGTCTTGCAACAGGTTATCTAGTTAAAATAAAGTCTTCACAAAAATAGTTTTATAAACAGATAAACCTCACGTATTTCAGCCTTTAAATTATTTTTTATAAAAAGATTGAGTCAAAAATGATAAATTACTGACATTCACATCCCCTTATCTTTTATTATTAATAGTAAAATTTGGTCCTATATTCCTGTTGCGTCTGTCGTTGCTATGCAATCATGCACTGTGCTCTCCATAACGACAAAGACGTTTAAGTAGCCAATGGATTTCCACCACCGAGAAACGCTTGCTGTAACGTTAGGTCTGCTACAAGATTTATTCACGGAGAAGAGAAAAACATCCGTAGTGTTTGTGTGCACCACCATCCTCCATGTTGACTGAGCTTTCAATGTTGTTACGGAAGGGCCTGATTGGTTGGTTCTTCGGTTCGTTTGCGGCATTCTGAATCTGAAATGGTGAGATTTTTTCAATCTTGCTGTGGATGCGACGCGCCTATATTTGAATGAACTTGAACGTGCAAACCGGGTGTAAGAACGGCCTCTTGGCGAGCTACCTCGTATCAAGCCACAAGCTAATGCTAGCACGCGAGCGGCGTGTTTGAACCGGTTTGAACCCTGCACTAGAGCTCCGCTTTGTAGGCTACGACTCAATACTTTTTTGCTACTTTGTAATAACTTTCTGCGGCCAGAGTTTTGGCAAATGAACGAGGGTAAAATCTTTTTTTAAGACCTGACTAAATCAAATTTAAGACCTCAGATGAAAATCTAGCCGTTTTTAAGACTTTTTAAGGCCTTAAATTTAAAGTTCAGAATTTAAGACTTTTTGAGACCCCGCAGAAACCCTGAAAATATATTATGAGAAGAAAATAAATAAATCAGCCTTCAATGAATGTATGCATACAATTGTAGTAGACCTTAACTTAATAAGGAACTTATTAAAATAGCATAATAGGGGCAGTTTAAATAACATGTTGAGGCTGCACCTTGTAGTTGAGGAGAATGCGCTGCAGTGCACGGTAGACGGCTTTGATGTCATTTTCAGCACGGACTTCAAACTGATGTTTCTCAGGTGGCAGAAGCTCCTCTGTGGTCTTCTCCAGCAGTGCTGTGCGCTCCGCTCCATACACTGAACTCAGGTTCGGCATCTGATTGCTGCGTCACCTACAATTGGTGTAAATTATAGTAGTGTAAACTGCATCATTCTTTGCACTCTGCATTTATTGCAGCGCTGCACAATTAATTGCTGTGTGATTTAAATCCTAGATAAATAGATAAATCCTGCTGTGATTGAATAAAATAAATATATATGCTGCTTGATTACTGGTCTTTCACATGCAAATAGCTCATGGTGTTTTTTGTCACAGCGCTTTTCAGTGCCTCAGAGTGGCTTGGTTTTCAGTAAATACCACTCCACACAAACCCATCTCTGCATTTAGTAGATAGGGCCCTATGAAATCCGTTTTAATTTTTCCCAAATTCCGTTTTATTTTTTCCCAAATTCCGTTTTTTCCGTTTTAATTTTTGGGAATTAGGTTTTTTTTACCTGCGGCTGTTATTTTAGTTGTAAAAATAGTATGCTTTTAAAGTTAATGATTAAAATCTATTAAAAAATACAAATAAATTAGGAATGACCTTAAATTTATTGAGGTAATACAGACATTTACTCAGTAGCCTTTTCAGGACAAATACTGTATGATGCAACATAACACTGCACTCTTCAAGTAACAACAAAATATGGTTATGAGCTTAAAACTGTCCAGTAATACAACTTATATTAGTTTATATAAGTTTAAATAAAGTCACACTCTGTCTCTCTACGCTTTTGACCAGTCCGGCGCCTCATTGACCGACGCGGTGTGCACGTCTTGTGTGTGTGTGTGTATGTGTGCGCGTGCATGTGTGTGTGTGAGAAGAGAGACGCGTGAGTGAGAGAGAGAAGGAGGGAGAACGGGGAAATACTGCTGAAAGAACACGCTGCTTGTTTTAAATCGTGTTAAAAATCGAAACGCAGTATGTGGCGGCGAATTAGTCAATGTGTGGGAAACACTGCATAAGTCACGTGCGAACTGCTCGGCTCGGCACTGACGGCTTATAGCGTCGAGTTTCTTAACCATCTTCCAAAACTTGTTAGGAGAAGCGCATATTAACCAACTGTTGATAACAAGCTTTAAGCTCTTGGGTTAACGCTTAAAAATTTTGAAATTACGACAGCCATAAATATTAGAATTGTAATTTTATCTTTATTTCTTCTGTAGAATACTGAATACTTACAATGATTTAAATGAATTTATTTTATAGTAATCTTCATTATTTTGTTTGTTTTTATTTAATAATAATATCAATAATCAAAATCATAATAACATTTATCATATAGTCATATTAATATAATCACAATATTTGGCTTATTTTTAGTTTGTCTCCTTGTTAAGTTGCATGTTTAAGCTAAAATGTGGAGCTTACCGTGTCAAGAACAAAGACGCTGGGCTTTACGTTGAGAACGGGTATTGAAGAGGCCAAAGAGAGCCTTATGGCCCTGACTGTGATGGTACAGGTAAATGTGCCTTACACTGCCTGAAACACATAAAACACACCCACAAATATTTTTAGCTTAAACACTTAGAAGCACATCAGCCACTAAACAGATGCACATACATTAGTGCATGTACAAATATTGTAACAAATTACAAACAAAACTAAAACCACCCTGAAAGTGATTATTTCACCTGGCTCAAGGTAGCTGAACTGGGCCAGGGATCTCATCTCTAGATGTTCCAGGTCAAAGGTATCAGCCTCTCTGCCAGCTAGAGCTCTGACCACCTGTTTATTGACCATACACATGCAGCCCAGCTGGACCAGAGCCCGGAACAGCAGCGGAACCTACAGGTCGTGTGAGAGGGGCACGAGCACAGACATGGAAATGACCTTTTTAAATACTGCAAGATAAGGTCAATGCAGCAGAGAAGAAACCCTCGTATGGAAATCTCCAATTAGTCTAGAATATTACAGGCTGACTACAAAACTAAAGATGAATTCATATACAATAATGGTAATTAAAAGGCAAGATGACATGTTTTAGAAAAGGCTTTTACCTGTGTCTCATAGACACCCTCAATATCAGGAGCAGAGAGATCCGCATTGATCTCATTGAGGTGTTCTTGGTACATGTCCTCAGGAACGGTATACTGATACAGGTAATATACCACACTGGAACGTGGAAGTATCCGGTTCACCTGCCGTTTAAATGGGTCAAAGTGAGACTGAATTAAGAGCACAGCTTTGATGTATGAGTTGAAATATCCACGTTGAATCATTGCAACAATCTTTTGTGCAACACATCTTTGTTAATACATGTAAATTAATATTGTTGCAATATTCATCATCTTGCTAAGCAGATTTCTATATTGTGAATGTGATGGACTCTTTTGCCTTAAAGGAACATTCGCTTGGATTTTTAACAAGCACTAAATGAATGTATAATCAAGAACATGGAGATTTATTTCCTTACACAGATCATGGACATTGGTATACAAATTGTATACACACAAATACAAATATACCTTTTTGCAGGTAGCTCCCTCTTCTTGCTTAGGCACTCTCTGATTGACATAAAACACTCGTGGGATGTTGAGCTTCATGCAGTGCAAGTCACTGCCAATGACTGCCCACAACTTATAAAGACCTGGGTGACTGGTCTCTGCAATCTAGAGGTGGATAGAAGATACACACCATGCGTCTGTGACAAAAAGAACAAACCAGTAGTCATGTTTACTAGTTTAGATACAGATGGACACTTTTATTCAGCAAGGGCACATTAAGTTGTTGATCAAAAGTGACATCATAAAGACATTTATAATATAATCAAAGATTTCAGCCAAATCATCATATTAGAATGATTTCTGAAGGATCATGTGACACTGAAGACTGGAGTAATGATGCTGAAAATCATGCTTCTCTGATTTAGATATCCACACCTGATCGGCACATTACAAATATTATAATTCTCAGTGTTAATCGTGATGATATAACAGGCTGCTTTCAAATAAACATTTATTTAAAGTAAAAGTGTTTCTTTGGCAAAATTACATTTCTTTAATAGCCAAAACAAAGGTTTTAAACCCTTCAAACTTAAATAATCACTGTTTCCATTACTGCAACTTTCCGAACATCACACACACAAGAAATTTAAATTTGTTCAGCCCAAGCAAAGTCTGGATATAGGCTTTATTAGTTTATTGTCATATAAATATCACACACCCAACACTTTATTCATTCTGATTAACTACACTAAAACTATCCCTACACAGTACTTTTCTTTGCTTTAGTTTGTTTTTGTTTTTAATTTTTTGTTTTAAAATTTCTCTCGGATCTGTTTTGTCCACATTGCTGCACCCATTAAAACCGGATCACACATCGGTGTGGGTTTACCTTTAATACCGGATCGCACATCTATGCGTAGTGACCTTAAAGCCCCGGCAAACACATTTGTATCATTTTGAGCAGAGTCGGCTTTTTATTATGTTTTTATCTGCTATAGAGCCTGAGAGAGTTTTCTGAGTTTAATTAAGATTTTAGTAGGCTTTGACATATTTTGACAAATATTCCTGGAAACCCAGACCTTTTTTTTAGCAAACGTTTTAGGCCTAAATGGGTTAAACAAGTGGAGTGCGTAGCTTAATGAGAGTTTAAATGAGTGTGAAAAATTAAGCTTTAAAACTCAATGATATTTCTATAATTATGTTAGAAAACACTCTTATCAGAATAATTTCTGTAAAACTTGTGTAAATAGTTAAAGCTGTTAAGTTATTAAACAATAAGGGTGTAATTTCGATCTAAATTAATTAAAATCAAATCGATCGAAATTAATTCACATCTACAGAGACCTTGCGTGTGTGCCTCACCGAAGCGCATGTAAGACAGAGAGCATCCTGATTGGCCGAATTGATAAAATTTGGATCGAACCTGTGACCTTAGAATCGAAAATGTAATTGAATCAAGGATTTGGAGAATTCGTGACACCCCTATTAAGCAAAATCTCATGTAGGCATCTTCCTTTGTGTTTTACATAATGACAACCAGGAATGTGCTTTTCCGTTTATTGAAACAAACACATTTATCACATACATCCACGACCCACCGAATGAAAAAAGTGGAATCTTATTTTTTCTACTTGGCCCGTCAGACCTGCGGATTATCTGCTGTGTCCAAGGATATAACCCACGATCCGCAAATCACTAATGTACATGGAAAACTAGTATCGCCAGTGTGACGTACCTGTACAATTCTGCCAGGGCATGTCTAGAATACTGCGGGCGGTTCTCCGCAGGAAGCTGCCTAGACCCGTCTGTCGGTCCATCACGGATTACACCACCACCTGTCGGCTGAGCTTCTCCATCGATCAAACGTCGTCGTTTCCGTCGTTCCTTCCTCTGGCGAATCTGCAGCTCCCATTTTTTCTTGTGGTAGCGCAACCAGACAAGAATTTCCTCCTCATACACACACAAATACAGAACAATTTGCTATAAAGCCTTCCTTTCATTTGATATGTTGACAGATTTAATCAAACATATTATCTGATCATATGTAAAATGCTCCATTACGGCTGCAGGTGTCATCAATATAAAGAGCTCAGACATTTATTAAAGTACCCATATTATGGCATTTTAAAAAAGTTCCCAATTTTGACGGTGATCTTTGGAACATTTACATTCACAAACAAATATATAACACACTACATACATGAAAAGTGATATCTGAAATGTAATTGTAAACTTGTAACTTGTGGTAAATGTTATTGCATTGTTATACTGTGTGTATTACCCGGGTGGCACCCATGGCTGGCGGTGGTCCCAGTATTTCTCTCCAAGACTGTGTGAGTTCCTGCTCTCTGAGACTCCACCTGGCTGTCCTCTCCCTGACAGACCTCTTCCTTTTTGTGCTGATTAGTATGGCAGGTTGCACGGGGCGCGGCAGGAGCACCAAAATCCTCCATATCAGGAGTCTCACCTGATGCTAGAGTCTTTTGGGCCACCTGAGAAAGACAGAAGAAGGTGTGCGTACAGAAGGAGACACGTAGACAGCAAGTTGTGTGAACGGTGTGTGTGAGACAGTTGACCTACCTGTCTCTTTCCCTCACTGGTAAAAAGCTCACTAATCTTCTTTTGCTTGAAGATGTCATTCTTTTCCAGAAGCTTCTTATGCAGCCAGTCTGGATGTCGTACCCTGGGCACTGGGTTTTTCACCTGAACAAAAATAGTAACTGTTAAGAACATGGAACTAAACAGAAGAGAATATAAATGCACACAGATAGCGACCAACAAATATTGGATGCTTGTCAATAGTTATTATTATATGGGTCTAAATGATGTGCATGGTAATTTACCTGTTGTAGAGCTGCAGGAATAGTGATGATCTTCTGTATAGCACTGCCCAACCGCTCAATGTAGTAACTCCAGTCCAGAATCTTATATAGGGAAAGACATGAAAATAGTAATTAACCCTCTGGGATTTTTCCGCTTAACACTCATACTTAGGTCGAAATTGACCCGAAGGGCGGGATTTTATATTAAAAAAAAAAAAATCATAATTTTTTCTTGTTTTTATAATATTTTTTCTTTTCTTTTTTGGTGTTTTGAGAAAATTTCAAAAATAAAAAAAAATGTATAATTAGTATTAATTCAATAATTATGACCAAATTTTCCCCATTGAATATAATTGAAAAATTATTAATTTTTATTTTTTATTTACTTTTTTTTTTAAAGCTGTATTTCATTTTGGAGTCAAGTCTAGGTCTCATAAAAGCAATTTTTGAAATTATATGGATGCCATCTCGTGGACAAACTAAGCTTTTAAAAAACAAACATAAAAAACCCACACATTTATAATCTGAATTTTTTGGTGTGTTTGTGTATAAAGGTGTGTTTGTGTGTGGATGTGTCTGTTTGCACTCTTGATGTTTTATAGATTCACCCCTTCACTGTTGTGTGCTTTTTTTCAAGATCGTTGCTGATTTGTAGATTGTACGCACAAAAAAAAACCTCAGTATTTTCACATTTTTGCCAATTTCCCATTCATTTTTGACCTCGAAGGTCCAGAGTGTGACTATTTTTTTACGACCACTTAGACTTTTCAAATCATGTCCCCAATTTTTTGGGTGTTCATATACCAAGTACCATTAAAGTCACCAAGTTACGGACCATTCCGACTGAAGCTACGATTTTTAACCTTTTTTAACCCTAGAGGGTTAAAAATAGAACTGCAGTAAATTATACAACACTCCTGAAATTGCAACAATTTTGAAATTGTGATATTACAGCCAAAGTCAATGAATCAAATTAACTCACAGATCTAATGTCAAGGTCATGGAGGCTGCATCTTCAGCCATTTACGTAGGAAATGCTTTTTAACACTCTCTTCAGCCTGAAAAATGGCCAGAGGGATCGCCCTGTGTGTGAAAGAAGATAGATTGTTTATTTATTACAATTTAAAATAACTTTTATTTCAATACATTTTGAAATGTAATTTTCTGTAATAAGAAGACTTACAGAATAAGAATGTAATAAGAAGTCTAAGAAGAAGTTTCATATTAATGCTTAATATTTTGTAGAAACCTTTTTTTACAGAATTCTTTGATGAATAGATAAAATAACAGAAATATGTATTAAATATTCATTATTTCCAATACTATATATAAATATTAATTATTTATTATAAAGAAATACTATTTTTTGCACTGTTTAAGCAGGAAACAACATTCTGAATAAGACGAAAATAATTATTTTAACGTCTCACCTCTCAGTGACGGGCGCGCCCTTCTCGGTTTGCGAGAGATGACATAGCGACAGCTGAGGCCAGCGTCCTTCACCATCTGATCGCCAAGGAACTCAGCAAGACGTTTGGCTGTGCTGATGGAGGTCGATTTCTGTTCTCCATAATCTTCCAGTTTACGGGACATTGAGCGGTTTTCTGAAATCAGCTCAAATAACTCTGCATCTGGCATGTTAGAAGCCTTGAAAACAAAAGACAAGAACAACACTCTCATCGAGTGCCACTCCCATGTGGCTTTGCCTTGTGAAAATAATAAACACCAGAGTAAATATTGTAGTAAAATACAATACAATGCAAGCAATTATTCCCATTATATGGAAGATTGTGTGACATTTGTCAATACCTTGCTGTAGAGCACATCAAGCCAGTAGTCAGCCACTTTAGCCACAGAGGCATAAACCTCATCTAGAGTCGTGCCTTTCAGGAAGGCCTCAAACACAGATGACTGGAAGATCTTAACTGAGTTGAAGTTCTCCTCTCCTCTTCACCTCAAAGCCCTTTAGCTCAGCCAGAGACCCATCCTCGTTAAACACGGCATACCTGAGGATAGAGAAGATACTTAGAAACAAAGTCTCTCTACAGGTTACAACCAAATACATTGAATAAAATATTTTTTATTTTTATAAAATATTAAAACAATATTTATTTTATTCAAAGCAACTTACAATAGTTTGGATTAGGGCTGGAAAAGATTATCGTTATTAATCACATCCAAAATAAACGTTTGTGTTTACATGATATACGTGTGTGTAGTGTGTATAATTATTTTGTATATATAAATACACATATATGCATGTATATATTTAAGAAAAATGTGTTATTAATATATCAAATATTTATATTTATGTATAATATTAATTTTGTATAAATATATATAAAGTATATACATGCAAATATTTCTTTAAATGTTTACATGCATGTGTGTGTATTTATATATATAAAATAATTATACACACCACACACACATATATTATGTAAACACAAACTTTTATTTTGGATGCGACTTAATCGTGATTGAATCTTTTCTGGCCCTAGTTTGGATCTACAAGTGACTTCAGGTACTGGTCAAACAAAAGTATAAATTTAAACCAACAAAGTATAACCACAATGTAAACCAGAGATTCATTGTGCAGTATTGACAGATTTTTTGATTATAACAGGAGTTTTTACTTAGTTAGTGAGCCTGCTGTTTTTGAAAGCTACATGCATTATTGGATTATTAATAGCATTAATAATGGTTACAATTTTATTGTAATTAATGTTACACCTACATGATCAACTAAGTTTCTGAGTATTAGTTGAGTATTAGTAGACTGTTAGTGGTAGGGTTAATCAAATAAGTTGACATTAGTCAGTAGAATGTCTGTTGGGGAACCATAAAATAAAGTGCTTGCAGATATTAAAGGTGCTGTATGCAACTTTTTTACTCTACTCTTTAAAGCATAAAAATACCATAATATGTTTGTATATAATTGATGAAACATGCTAAGTTCACATACTCGTTCTCCTGAAAACACTTCTACAGCCAGTAATTTTACTTTGAATTGAGTTTCCAGGCTGGAATGTTATTGTTTTGGTCTGTGATACTGCACGTTGCATATTTTCAAACTGGAAACCCATGTGATCACCATCCAGTCTGAGCAGCAGGTGGCGGGTGAAACGACGATCTCCGATATTTTTAATTCGACTGCAGCACCCCAGACGTAGTCTCTCTCACCTCTTCTTTAGCTTCTTTCCTTCTTCTTTGGAGGCGGGCAGGATCATAGCCAAGTACGGCCCATCCACTTCAAAGAAGATGCTGTTCTCAGCTCTGGTCTCATATGTTAGAGATGCAGGGTCCACCAGCTCTTGATACTGATGATTTGTGAAACCCTCCTACACATACAAACAACAGGATCTTTTCAGATTATCTTATCATCGTTATTCCATTTTAATCATCTTTTTGAAGATATCTTCCTTAACCTCTTAACTGTCACCCCCCCCCCCCCCTTTTTGAATAGACATGAAAATGCACATTTCGAACTTAAATGGTTGTAATTCAAGAATGCTTTGGAATATAGACATATGATTGGTCTTGTTTTAAAGAAGACATTTGGCAGATTCTTGTAGAAGTGAAATAAATTAAGAAAGTGAAACAGAAAAAAGTTATAGAAGTTTGAGTTTATGGAAATGTACAATGTAAAAATATTAATTATTCATATTTTACATATAACATATATTTTCAAAACCTGGGCTACTCTAAAACTGTCAGAAAAATCAAAGCCAAAAATCTGAACAAGTTGTGTTTAAAATTTTAGGTTGATATCTCAAAAAATTAGCTTTCTGTGAGATTTTGTTTGGGCGCAGTACCAAACTTTTTCACTAGGGCACAATCAGACTCCATTACTGCCCATATAAGGGCGCCTCCATTTCCATATGTGTTTTGAGTGATATGAACCATTATTTTCCCACAATTTATGAAGTAGAGATCCTATTCAGAAGTAGTATGGGAAGTTTAGCAGATTTTGATATGAATCCAACCTCTAAGAAACACATACAAAGAACCTCCATGTAAGTCATACATAGCTCGCTGCCATGTTACAATGGTGAATTTATTATTTTTTTCTTGATATTTCAAACTTTTCAGACCTTTTTTCCAAAATAATTGAATGGATGCAATCTTTTGAACTTTTGGTATGAAAACAAACTGAGGTATCTACCATTTTTTCATGATTTTTCATGTTCACTGCTATTTTAAAATAAAGGTAAGTATGAAAATATTCTTGTTGCATATTGATAAATTATGCCTCCTCTGTAATATATTTTTAAAAATCAGTCGCCAAATATGGAAACTGATTAATCCAGGTGTGTCTGATTATTGTTGTTGTGACTACTGACTACAGTTTGTCCAATAATGGCAGACAGGAAACAAAGGAGCTGGCTGAAGTTCAGGAAGTAGTGCAGCTGTGCATAAAGCCTATTAACTTGCTGATAATGTGGT
This sequence comes from Hybognathus amarus, assembly GCA_030378365.1. Lineage (NCBI taxonomy): Eukaryota > Metazoa > Chordata > Actinopteri > Cypriniformes > Leuciscidae > Hybognathus > Hybognathus amarus. Next base: position 194,056 of record JAQIUQ010001082.1, on the reverse strand, counting down.
TTACTGCTCAAAAGAGAAGCTAGATCAATTACCTTGACCATGATATTGAGCATGGCTCCTGGATAACTGATGGTCACCTTTGGCTTCTTCTCATTGGTGGATTTTATGACAAAGTTCTCAGGAAAGGTGTTGGGAAGAACACACCAGATACCATCAGTGTCCAACTCCAGAGGCCTCCTAAAGAGGAAGATAATACATTAATCAACCAATTACAATAATCTGGTGTTTAAATAACCACAACTCTGACAGTGTTAATGTTTGGTGTAAGAGCCTGACCCGATCTGCTCAATGAGCTCTCTGGCCTGGGTGATGATGTTGGCACCAGTGAAACACACAATCCCAGCCATCTCCATCGAGTACCATCGTGCTCTGTGAAACATAATAAGAGCCATCGTGTAAAACAGGAGTTAGAAAACAAAAAGTAATATCAGTAACTACAGAAGACAAGAAACTCCTTATAAGTAAGGCAATATAAGTGCATTGAAAAGTCATCGCCCTGATCGTCCAATACCCTTTTCTCATGACGTATCCGTAGAAGGAGTTGAGGATGCACTTGTGCGCCAGTTGCAGAGACTCATAGAGAATCTCCATGTTCTTGCAGCGCTTCACCTCTGCTGCGTCCCCTTTATCCTGCGCTGAAGACAGCTTCTTCTTCCACACCTGGACAGATTATAGAACAAAAATAGAAAAAAAGAGTGAATCCTTCCTGCATAGACTAAAATATCACATTAAAAGACTGAAATAGAGGAGTTTGATGTACTACGTAGACAGACTCAACTTTATTGTCCCGCTCAGGGAAACTAAGATTGGTGCCAAACACTAAACAAATCCGTATGGTACATTTTGAAATAACATGAACGGCAAAAATGTACATGTTGCATACAAAGAAATAACATTCATAACAAAATAAACAATTCAACACCATTTAAGGCCTGAATCCAGTACCTTGTGGAGTCCTTTGAACTCATATCGACGGTCTCTGAAGGCTCGAACCGTGTCAACATAAAAGGAGTCTCTCTCTGGCAAATGGTAGTGACTCTATCCTCTAGTCTGGTCAAGTGAACCTTCTTATAGGCTTTTCTACAGTAGTCTAAGAAAACAAATACGAATGTAATAACGTGTGTCACTGTTCATCTATACAAGTGACGTACAAGTGCATAATTTAAGCTTTTCTTGGTCCGACAATAGTTAGACAAAACCTAGATCCTTACTGATGGGTATGAGAATCAAGATATACCGACCTCCCAAGCGCTTCTTCTCATGACGAGCCTGTTCTTCTCTGTTGAGCACATGGAAAGCGCTGAGGTGGACCGTTAGGAAAGAGAGGGGGAAACTTCTCTGACTCCAATTGTTGCTGGATGCGGTGAAACTCACTCCTACTGGCCGGCACTAGGAGGAAAAAAAAACAGCCTGAACAAAACTGATAGCAAAACTGCATTAATGTTTTATAATGGCTAAAGGTTCGCAATTCTGAAGTATATTAATGTTATACTCTGTTTATGTTATTACTAACCAATGTAAATATTACTGGTTATAGTAGTAGTTTATAGTTTATAAAGTATGTGACTATGGTCGTTTTTTTAAAGAAATCTCTCAGATTTTTCAGGATTCTTTGATGAATAGAAAGATCAAAATAACAATTTATTTGAAATGGAAATATTTTCTAACACTAAATTCCTGTCACTTTTGACCAGTTTAAAGCTCCAATATGTAAGGATTTTGTAATAAAATATCCAAAAATCAGTTGTGTACTTACAATATCCCCAAAGTCTCCAAAGTTATTTTATTTCAGAGAAATTCCAATTTTAAAAAGTGTCCGTCCCGGAAAAAAATGTCGCCTGTAAATGACGCAATATCCGCGCTTTCCTCGGCTATTCTTGGCTATCCTCGTTTCCGCTCGTATTGCCATAGCCATGACGTAAACATGGCGACAGACGCATAGTGAGTAACATCTAGCGGCACCCAGTTCTTGTTTTGTTCGAACACAGACCATGGCAAGCAGACTAGAATGAGGATCAATATCAGCGTGATGTTTTTGAGATGCCGATAGCTAGCGTCCGAGACTGACTTCCACTCGAGAGAGCTACGTAGCGTCCGTGACTAATTTGGACTTGACAGAACTTCACGAGTCACGACATTACAGCTTCATTGGACAGGTGAGCAAAATTATAAAACAAATCAATGTTATAACGTTAGCTTGACATGATGAAATGTTAGAATATGGTCAGTATGTTATTCTTATGTTGATCTAGCTGCTAGTTCGTATCAGCAAACCAACTACAGTAACACGTAGAATAACATTATGACTTTCAACACACATTTAAATGCTGTTTAGTGTGATAGTGTAACGTCATTCCAAGTGGAACAGCGCTGCGTTTCCCTCACAAATTTAATTCATCTAATAAACTGACCTGTGTGAGTAATCCAGCACTTGCGTGTAGTTCAATAGGATGAAATTTCCTTATTCCTTTATATCCGCGGGACTCGCGTGTGATATATGTATCTTATTAGCAATCGTGACCTGCTTCATACCACTGTAATGTTAAAAAACATGAGTGTTTTCACTTATCCTTAAACATTATTAGATCCATCAGCTTGACAGCAAGTCCCATCATTCAGCTCGTTACTGCGTCACATACATTCGCCTTTGTTATTGTTGGAAACGGCGCCTCTTGTGCCCAACTAAAGTTACATACTGGAGCTTTAATGTGTCCTTGCCAAATAGAAGTATTACTTTCTTTAAAAAAAATATTAAAAACTTTTCTTTGCCATTCCTGAGTCAACCTAACATGAAAACATTTGTGGCATTAAACGTCTCCTCAAAGATGTAAGAAGTTCAAATCACTCACTGATCTCTCCTCGCCACTGCCATGACATCTTGCGCTGACAGTTTGCACCAGGTTTATTAAAATCACAGGCGGCACAGGTCGCCTCATCCACCATGGCAGAGGGCTAGGAGCAAAAAAATAGATGGAGAGAAAGAGATGACTTGAACTCTTAATCCATATACAGCTGAAGGGAACAAACTAAAAGTTGTCTTCAAATATCATTACTAGGGCTGTGATCTCCCAGTTGACTAGTTTTCCGATTATTTTTTGCCATGTTAATTTCATCAGGTGGAAAGCACTAATTGCTAATGGAGGTGTTTTCAGAGCACCCCTGTTTCACAGGTAACAGTCTGTCTTCAGATCATCCCCCTTGTTTTCAGTTTTTTTGGATTAGCCCAACCCCAATACCAAATTCGAATTGCACTGTGCGCAATTGCACTGTGCCCACTGTTTGTATTTGTTTTGAGCCTATGCTTTATTTGTCAGTTATGCACTTTATTTCGTTTATGCTCTCATCTTGATCTGGTTTGCTTAATAAATGTAATTTTTTTTATTAAAGCTTTAAATTAATAGTCGTGTTAACTATGCGTGTCTCAGCCGTTAAGCCTCACTCTGTGCGAGGGCCGAGGACATGCATAGACTGGCTGAAATAATAGTGTCTGTCAGTTACTATAACATATGAAAAAACAAAACAAACAAATCAGTGATATCAAATCAGTGGTTTCCAACCTTTTTTTTGTCTGAGACGCCCTTTTTCCCAGGAAAATATTTTAGGGCCCCCTTTCACATTTAATGATATTATCGCTCTTGTAAGCTTGCAACAAGGATGACAAAATATGTTGTTTTCAAACAAACAGTGTGTTTACTATAACCAGATATGTTTATGCACAAATAATAGCATATAATATTGAAAATACAATAACAAAAACATTAGTAGGCCCTTTGTAATTTAAAAAAGTAAGCCTAAGGAAAAGCCTATATACTGGCCCTATTTGAAATGCAAAAACCAAAATATTTAGTGGTGTGTAGGTAAAAAAAAGAAGAATATACACTTTTACTAAATGACTGCGGTCTGGGGCCTCAATACTTGCAAGTTATTTGTGAGGCTTTATTTTTTTACATTTTTGGTGCTTCAGCGAGCGATAATAATTTTGCATTTATTAACAGAATAATGCGTCTTTCGGAAGAACATTGTAGCCGGAACTTACTCTCTCTGTGTACGTCTATGACAAGTCACGCAGGTACTGGGCTACTCTGCAGCAGAAGCGATCCCAAACCAGTGTAAAATAGTCCCAATGTAGCTGTGCCATAGTGGTTCAGGATAAGACAAAAACACGAATTGATGGATTCATGATGAACTCGCTCATTATATAAATTTTGAATAGAAAAAGTTAAAGGACTTTGATTTAATGCTCATTGCTCAAAACTTTTCAAAATATGATGAGACCTCTCAGCAGAGCTCGCTGAGGCCCCCTCTGTGGCCGCGACCCCTGTTGGGAACCGATGGTCTAAATTATGTTGAATATTCCTCAACAGTTCTTGTGCTAGTTTGACATAGTACTATGTTGGGAAATCATAGGCTATAATATTGCGCAGTTGCACATGAAGCAACGCTGTCAGAGCCGACAGGACTCGAGTGTGTCATATTCAGTGCAGAAGTAATTAGGTCAAAAACATTTTAATACGGTATACTGCAAATAGCCTACTAGTTTTTATGTTTATTTATAATTCATTTTGGTGGACAAGGCTACCATGTACTGCGCAGCTAATTAATCTAACGTTTTGTTTTTTCACCCCAAGGATTCAAATCAAACGATTTTCTCTGGTTGATTACAGCCCTAGTCATTACAATGAAATTAACTTAAGCACCAATATAAGCGGGGAACTGTATCTTATACCTGTAGTCTGTTGGTGAGGATGATGTTGGGGTACATAGCCCCCACATCCAGATGGTAAATAAGAGGACACTCAATTCTATTGGGCACTTCCTTCAGAGAGATCAGCTTCCTTTTGATCTCATCACACACCTGAAACAGGTAATATTATTATGACAACTGGTATTTAGATGTGATACATGCAAGCATGAAAAACATAATTCACAAAATAAATAGGACCATGTATCCATAAAAAACATCACCTGAATATCGACTCTGACTGACCTCATTTAAGTTGGTGACCTGCTCAAGGGGAACATTCTCCTCTTCCTCAATCGCATGACGAAGAGTACGGTCTTACCCTCTGAATCAAAAAGTCAAATGCTGCTGGATTCTGTCAGAACATAAATTACAAATAATTATGTAGATATGATACAAATAAAGACAACGTGCTTTGATTAAAGTATGGAAGTCCCGGTTACCATTTTAAAGCGACAGGGGATGTCACTGCGAAACACACCAGACTCCAGAGCCTTTGACATGGCCGCCCACATAAGTCTCAGAGTCGAGTACATGACCATCATCTGTGAGTTTATTAAAGACCTGCTCCTGCTTATTTGGGAAGACAATGTTGGCATGGAAGGCCTGAACCATCAGCAAGGCTTACACACAGGGTACTCGGAGCCTTTCCGCAAAACCTGTTTACACATTTATGTGTCCAGATAAATATAAAACAAAACCATGAATGTTACAAACTATTACCGTATATTTACAGCTTTCTAATCACAATGTAGGAACAAGAATTCGATAAATACAGACCTCATTGGGGTTCCATGGGAATAATGGTGCAGAGGGCAAAAATGAAGGGATGAACATATTTCATGTAAAGGTAGTATGTGGCCACAGCGTCAGACACTGAATAAGTGGCCAGAGTCTGAAAAACAATAATGCAAAAACAAGAACTGTCAAACACAAATCCATTAAATCAAAAAATGCGAAATATTAGATCAAAAGAATAAATATAAGGGGTGTCAAAACGATTAATCGCGATTAATTGCATCCAAAATAAAAGTTTATGTTTACATAATATATAATATATGTGGGTGCACTGTGTATAATTATTATATATATATATATATATATATATATATATAGTATTAGGGATGTACCGATATGAAAGTTTTGGCCTGATACCGAGAACCGATACTTCTTTATATTTGAAAGCCGATAACCGATATATCGGCCGATAAACTTAAATCCAAATTTGTATCTAATTTTGAGAGCCTGATTACAAAACAAAAGTCTCACAAATAAATCCATGTCCCAAGCGCACAATTATAATGATGTTCTCGTGATAGTGTTGTATAGCCGATATGACAGATTTGCGTTGCACATGTTGTACCGAACCAGATTTTCATCAACAAGTTCTCAACAAGTGTCTCAACTGAAGGGAATAATACATTATTTATCGGCTTTAATATATCGGCCACATTTTCTTAGCAGGCCGATAACGATAACATTAAAAATTAACATATATCGGCCGATACCGATATGCTGGCCGATATATTGTGCATCCCTAATATATATATAAATAAAAATACACACACATGCTTGTATATATTTAAGAAAACATTTCATGTATATTCTGTATATAGATTTATATATAATTTATATTACATATAAATATTTTATATAAATAATATCTAGTGAATTTAAATATATATAAAAAAATAATTATACACAGTGCATCCACATCTAGTATGTAAACACAAACTTTTATTTTGGATGCGATTAATCATCGTAATCGTTTGACAGCCCTAATATATATATATATATATATATATATATATATATATATATATATATATATATATATATATAGAAAATTTATATTTAAAAATAATAATAATAATAAAGAAATAAGTAAATGATTCACAAAGTAAAAAATTCATAGTCACTCAGAACCAATATGATGGCTAATATGTCATCTTACGCCAAGCAGGATTTTGGACCAATGAGTATTTTTTGTTGGCCACACAACACAAATGAAAATCCAACTGACCAGCTAAACGTCTCTGTTACTTGTGGTTGGTTAAGACAAAAACTCAGACTAACATAGTATGGACTACATATGGTGTTACAATAAAATCTTTGTTAAAAATGAATTCATATATTTTCCTGACATAAAAATTCATAAACCTCAGATATATAGTGTGTTGACTCAATGTTTATTGTGTAGTAAGTGAACGGTCATCCATGTAAATGATCAACGAGTGTGAAAGTTGAGGAGTAGAGGAAGGGCACCTGTGGTTCTTCAGTAGCCATACGGCACATCTCCTCTGGGTCCAAGCTCTTACAGGGTCATAACCTAACTTAGCTTTTGCTGCAGCCTTGAGGTTATGACTTCCAACAGGCAGGTAACTGTCTCTCTTTACCCACCTGAATGAAGAGAGGGTGAGACAGGGTGTATTTCCTAATATAAAGTCATACACAAGCTATTCATTAGAAAAAATATTTAAGCCACTCTTACCTGAGGCAGTCCATGTGAATAGCTTGGCTGGCTTTATATTCTCCTGATTGTCCTTCTGGAAGCCGATCTCCTGATGCATATTCAGGCCATGTTGGGCCGCCCTGGTCTCGTACAAATGGCCTGAGGACATATCAACAGAAATTCACCATCATCACATGCTACTTGTCAAAACCATATGTATATGCAAAAACAAAAAAACATAAAACAGTCAACAGGATTTTATGTGATATAATATCAGATAGTTATAACAGTAAGTAGTCTAAAATCATGTCTCACCAGTCAAAGAAATCTCCGTCTGTAAGTGACAAAAATGTTCGGCTTGGTCTCATGGAATCGGTTCGAACCATCTCTGAATGAGAGAGGCCTGCAAGCAGACAGAAAAGGGTCAGAAATAAAAAAGGCAAATATTTACCAAACCACAGAAAAGTAGTTTGACGGCTTAATTTTCTCAAGCCTCATATACTGTTCCGCCTTACCTCATCAGGTTCATTAAACACTGTGAAAGGGCCCTCGTATTCAGGTTTAGGTGTGAACTCGAAGTCTTCAATGTCCTCAGAGACGATTTCTCTGTTTGTGATGAGGAAGCCCTGGAAAAATAGCACATACACTAAAAACCATATAAAATATTAAACATATCAAAGAGGCAGATCAAATTTAAATACAGCATGAATAAAACTGACAATTAAATGACATATTTATTGTATGTAATGAATGACTGATCTATCGTATGAGCGCAAAATGCATTACCTGTCCATCTATCATGTATGATATCATCATGATCTGGTCTGGTTTCAGCATCAGGAAACTTCAAAGGGAGTTTAGTGGTCTCAATATCAAATGCCAACACTACAGGGTCCTTAAAAGGACAGAAAAATAATGCCATGAATAAGTGATTCATAATAATTAAGAATGATCCTCAGTGAATAAAATGGAATGAGATTATTGACAATCATTGCCAGAGACTAAGCAAAGATCTGAAGCATTTGTAACGACTCTTACAGGTCTTTCCATAAGATCATCCTGCGCACAATTTCAGGAGGATAGGCACTTCCTCTGTACCGCACATTATACCAGTGAGCCTGTCAGAAAACAGAGCTGTCAGTCAAGAAGGTCTCATTTAAAAATGAAACATACTGTATAATCAGTCATGTAGCCAGTATGGGAAGGTCCTTTACCACATGAATCTTCAGGTCAATAGAAACACGGACGTGATAGGGCACGTCATATTCTCGCATGTCCAAAATGTTGTCAAGCTGCTCAGTCATCTTCTTTGATGAGCCATCCTTATCCTCCGTCATTACACTCCCACCAACCAAAGCACTGGAACATGCAAAAGAAGCATTTACATATAGGTCTGGATAACAATATAGAACAATGCCTAGTGCATTGTGGAAAGTCTTTAAATCTTTACATTTCTTAAATCTCTTATAAGATTTTTTCATTTTACATTGCAGAAACAACGGTTTCAAAATAAGCAGGACATCTAAATTAACAGTGTGCTTTCTTGACAGTGCCAAATGTGAATACCTGGAGAACATGCTAGTGTAGGCGTCATTGGACTTCTCTCTCTCTGTTCTTGCGGACAGCAGGTGAGATCTCCCTTTTCACTTTAACAAGGTCATCCAAAGTGTTAAAATAGAGTTTGATGTTAGCTCCTCTTCAGGCCCACCAGGTGATTAGGCTTTTAAACACACATAACAATCAAATGATGTACAAAAATAACAAAAGAATGAGCAAAAACAAAATCCATAAATGAACAAAATTCAATTATGATAAAAAGATTTTGATTTATATTCATGTTACATAATGGCATTGGTTTTAAATGGATTTCTTCTTTAAAATTTTCTCCCAGGCTTTTTGTCAAACACTGTTTAGCATTATGATGGACCACGATGCCTTATGTCGTGTAATAGAGGTGTTTTAGAGATATGCCGAAGCCCTGACCGTAGGAGTGGGTAATATAGCGGTAGACACGATGAACTGGTGGAAAAGCTTATCGTCTGCATATATCTTTAAAGCATTGCGTTGATTTTAAAGCGTTAAAGCACAATAAGCAGCCAAAAACTGATAGACGCTTAACATAAAGCTACTTCTCAAAACCGAGTGAGTAGTGAACAGAGTGCTTTTTGCCACCTTTTTGGGATTGAATGGTTAAATGACCATGTATTTGCAAGAAAACAGTCATTCATGTCTTAAGTGAATGTTAACAGTTGAGAGAAAACCCAAGAATAGGCTATTTTGGATCTGTGCAGTCAGTCTTAAAGTGACAGCATCCAAATTTACCAGCTGTCATTAGTAATGCTAATCAAACAACAAAGCTCTTGATTAAATCACTTTTGTAACTTTAATAAGAATAAATGTTTATTTAATTTACACAGTAAAGACTATTCATTGTTTTTATTTTACAGACATTTGATTACTTTATACATTTTATGTAGTATTTCTAGTGCTTGAATTTTTTTCCGGTAGGTCCATTTCATTTGTAGTTTAAGTTGTTGCTTTTTCTTTATTACAGTTTAACTGTCTTCAGTAATCTTGGGAGTTTTTTTTAGGCTAGTATTCATTTTTTTTTTTTAAATTTTAAAAAAGAATGCTGAAATTTCAATGGCATCAAAAATCATAAAAACGTTTTATGATTAGAAATATCATAAAAACTGTATTTAAAGTAAAAAGAACTACATAGTAATATATATATATATATATATGAAGAGTTCATATGCAAAAGCCTCTAAATGCCATTTGATATTTTCTTCTAAAATGACCATTTTTATCAAGCTTGTATATTTAAGTTCAGTAATTTCACTTAAATGACAATTAATAGGTAATCGTCATTGCCATTTAAGTGAAATTACTGAACTTTAATATACAAGCTTGATAAAAATGGTCATTTTAGAAGAAAATTTCAAACGGCACTTAGAGGCTTTTGCATCTGAAACTCTTCATATATATATATATATATATATATATATATATATATATATATATATATATATATATATATATATATATGGTTAATAAAATGACTCATATCTTGATATAAGATGTTGGTCATATCGCCCCCCTTACCCTGACAGTCTTTGTAATTGAGTTTAGTGATGTGTAAGCTTGCTTTTTGTATAGGTTTTATAATGTACAGGACATTGTTCAACTAACTGTTGTTTTAACTGTGCTTTACAAATACATTGTCTTGGCTTGACTCGCCTATCAGGAACATAAATGATGAAAACAAATGAGTAGAATTAATGTACGAAAGAAGAACTTAACTTACCAGATCCAAATCTTCCTTTGGGACAACTTCAAGCTTCGCCACTTTCCCTTGAAACTTCTTTGACAGGAAGGAGATAACCTCTCTTTCACAGTTCTTTAACAGATACAAAAAGACATACAGTATCATTCAATCCATCCAAACCAAAATGTTTTCATTCAGTAAAAAAGCTTAAAGTCACCTTTTTAGTGGCTATGTAGAAATACGGCTTAAAAGGAAGAGCAACCTGTGGGGACACAAAAAGGGAAATTTACAACATCAGGACCTCCACCAACATTACATTCTTTTCCTGCTCTATGATAATTTCAATAAAGGATACAAATTTTTTTTTAAAAAGTGAAGAAAATTTTAATATTACACTTGAAAGAAAGAAATATATATTTGCAAACTGTTGTAATATCACACTTTGAATCTGTTTCCATCTTCCTGTATGAAGTAATAGTCCACACAACTGATCATCCGCTTGTCATCATCCAGAATCTCAGTCTGAGAAGGAATACATAGCATAACATTTAAAATCTTCACAATATTGGCAAAATTATCAGTAAAAAGCCAGAAAGCACAGCTGGCCATCTCAATTACAGTGTTTGAATGTCTGACATTCTTACCGGGTGCATGTTGATCAGCCATCCCGTTTTCTCACCAGGCTCCTTCATCCGCTCCGAAGCCAAAGCGCTCGTCCATCCCATCAGTGAAATGACTGCGCTTCAGCCGTCTTGACAGCGGACATAGCAGATGCATCATCCCTAAAAACAACATCATGAAACCTACTGCAACAACACCTGTCGTTCACATTCAACAGATGTTTTGACAACTGCAGAAACTGTCAGAGCACGCAATGAGAGACAGATTCAGAGAAGAGATTGTGTTCTACTAATTAATAGTCTATGCTGACAAACTGAAAGGTCGCAGGATTTGATTTCAATCTATGGCAATTGTCAATTCTACCAAAGTTGTCGTCTTGACATTTCAACCACTGTAGCAGTGTCAGGATCAGGGCATAAAATTAACACTTGACCACCTGCCAAATGTGGGTGAAATTTGCGATTGGCTGGTAAGCACGGTCAATCTCACCTGCACATTGGCAGGTAGCCAATGAGAAGGGAGTTATTCAGTAGGATTTTTACATTTCAACGAAGTTCCTGCCATTGCGTCGAACTTTAGCTAAAATGTGGCGGCACATTAATGGGCTTATAGAGTTATGTTTACTTGACAGCACTTAAATGTTTATTCTGTACAAGTTAAAGAACAATATTGTGAATTTCCCGTTTTTTTTTTCCACCTTTATGAGGCAAAAAAAATGGCTGGTAAAGTCTCTGTGGCAGGTGAATTTTAAATTCGACTGCCATAGTGGCCGGTGGCCGAAAAAGTTAACTTCAGGCCCTGGTCAGGATATATTTGAGGTAAAATATTTTCATAATTGATGACGGATAATCATCTAACATTCAGTTTTTATGATTGAATGGAATAATCGTAATAAAAGAAATTTGTTGTACATGGTGTGTGTTATCGTTAACTAAAATTATTAAAAACTTTTTTGCTAAATATAATGAAGCAGGAAACAATAGTTTAGATGAACAATTTAGAAAAAAAAAGTTACAAACTGAATTGAAAATAAATACATTCCTAATATTTAGAAACATAAAAAACGTAATAAAAATGACAAATGCACATAACACAATTACTATAACTTAAAACAACTGAAGATATACAAATAAAACTGATTTAAGATATTATTAAAACTAATAAAAGTGTCTAAAATATTAATATATATAAATATAAATAAAGTAATACTAGCGGGACACTTTAAGTGAACTGCAAAAAAAGCTATTAAAATGTTGAAGAACAATTGTCTATTTTTCGAACTACAATATACACATTTATAAAGATTTTAAACTAAAGTCTTTATGTTCAAGAAAGATAGTTATTTGTCAACTACCCAAACACTGTCTGCTTTACCAAACTGTACCACAGATACTTTATAACTGGTAACGTTACTAAGCAGTAACTATTGTAACATGTTAGACTGAAATATCTGTCGTGTCAACATTATACATGTATGCACTTACTGCTGGTTGTCCTGATCCCCGCCTCGGTCGGATTTATATCGCCCACTGTTTTGTAAAACCATAACGTTAGCTGACAAGAGTCTGCAAGACTCAAATCAGTCAGCAAATACAGCAGATGGATCACACAACTTTCAGCGCGATGGACCCAATTTTAGACCTTCTGTTCGCATGAATTTCACTAATATGCTGCGAACAACGATACACAAAAGTATATGTCCTTATAAATGTACAAACAATTGGCGTTACCACCGTTCTACATAAAATATTATTACTGTAAATATATATTTCCGTTGTTCATACTGTTCCGAGCTTACGACGTAGAAATTTGGCGCGTTTTGAGTTGTTGCCGCGAGCTCCAGTCACCTTCCTGTTTAGATCCCGCCCTCATAATTTCGACCAATGAAAATGCAACTTCATACGTACGTTATTTTACTAATGTTCCGTTTATACTCGCATTTATATTTATTTTAGTATGCCTAGAAATGAGAACATTTAGGCGTGTGTAGTAAACATATAAACGGAGACGTAAAAAAACATTTAATAATTCCTTTAGTGTTTATTTATTGATGACGTCTACAGAATCTGCGCATGTCAAGTAGCCTCGTCTCCTCCCTTGACGTCCAGGAGCAAGAAGAGATATAATTCGAATCTGTATATTCAATGATATTATCCCATTCTGTCATATCGACGTGTTTATTTAATATATTTTGAGGTGTTAGGATTGTTATTAGACGTTTAGAGTATTACAAAAATGACAGATAATAAGATACACTTGTAGCTAGCTAACGTTAGTCGTATTGAAGGTAAGATTGTAAACAATCATAATAATCTTATGGGCAACATGGTTCAGATGACCCCAAAACAGCTCAAAACGTCCGACAACTTACAAACAAATTAATTATTTTTCTTTTGTCTTGGTCCCTCGGCTGGACAAAACCTTGCTAGATGTAAACTGAATGTCATGGTTTCCTGGAGCCATGTCTTGTAAATCTAAAGTTGCTCCCAGTGTTGATTTCGACCACAGTTGTTCTGACAGTGTTGAGTATTTGACACTAAACTTCGGGCCTTTCGAGACTGTCCACCGCTGGAGGAGGCTGCCACCATGTGATGAGTTTGTGGGTGCAAGGTACACAATTATACACTTCTTTTTCTCCATCTTTAACAATAGGTTTTGTATTCAGCTGTAAAAACAGTGCATTTTGGGGTTTGTTTCTTGCAGGCGTAGCAAGCACACTGTTGTGGCATACAGGGATGCCATCTATGTTTTTGGAGGAGACAATGGGTGAGTAATTTGGATATCCACCACTTTCCTTTCTCTCCAAAACATACAGAAAGATCTGACTCTGGTGATCATTTGTTTCAGCAAGAACATGCTTAATGACCTGTTGCGGTTTGATGTGAAGGACTGCTCGTGGTGTCGGTGAGCGCTATATGTTAATGGCTAGAAGGTGCATGTGCTTGAATATGTTTTAACATTAATTTACATAATTAATAGGGCGTTTACTACTGGCACCCCACCAGCACCAAGATATCACCATTCTGCAGTTGTGTATGGAAGCAGCATGTTTGTATTTGGTAGGTTTTCAATGTCAAGTCCATTTATTTATATACTGTTTTGCTTTATTCAATACAGATTGTTTCAAAGCAGCTTCACAGTTATAAACATGAAAATAACATAATCAATGATGCTTTATCAAATTTTATCAAATATTAGACCAATTTAAATTGGCTGTAAAGCAACTTTTATACAAGTGTCATTATTCAAATCAGTTCAGTTCAATAACTGTGTAAAGAATGAAAAATGTTGATTGGGTTCATTCATTCATTGATTTTAAATTTCGACATTCAATGTCGTGTTTCTTATCCTGTGTGCGTAATGTATTCTTGCTTTTATTTTTAGGGGGCTACACTGGAGACATATATTCAAACTCTAACTTGAAAAACAAAAATGATCTATTTGAGTACAAGTTTGCTACCGGGCAGTGGACAGAATGGAAGGTGGAGGGACGGTAAATCATCTTTTCAACATTTATATATATATATTTTTTTATATCATCTTTGTGTTTTCTGTCTGACACTTGGCTTTGTTTGTTAATACTTTTTATTTTCCAGTCTGGTTGCCAGATCAGCTCATGGAGCCACGGTCTATAACGACAAACTCTGGATTTTTGCTGGATATGATGGAAATGCCAGGCAAGCATGTTATTCCCCTCTTTACACAGCGTTGAATGGCAAATTAAAATATGTTGTAACATAAACAAATAAATTCCAACCTAACTATGGGATTTGTATTAAATGTAACTGTTAATATACAAATTAACTTTTTTTGTTTGTTTTCTACAGGCTGAATGACATGTGGACCATCAGTCTTCAGGATCGTGAGCAGGCATGCTGGGAAGAGGTGTCTATTTTTGCATGTTTAATTAAAATGTTGTCTAAATTATATTATTATTTGACTTTTTCTTAAGAGTGTTCACCTTTAAGCTTATAAAATGCATAACTTTCCTGATGCACGCTTCTTTGTTTCTTAAAGATTGAACAAAGCGGTGAAATCCCACCTTCCTGTTGTAACTTCCCAGTTGCCGTATGTCGGGATAAGATGTTTGTCTTCTCTGGTCAGAGTGGAGCAAAGATCACCAACAACCTCTTTCAGTTTGAATTCAAAGGCCACATGTGAGCATAGCAGAGAGGACATTGATAAATGTCATTTTATGTGTAATACTGTATATACATGAGTTTTTATTATATCAATTCACAAGGCTTTAGATTGTTTCAAAGAAGCTTCACAGTAATAAACAGGATAATAAAAAGAGTTAGTTATGAACTGACGTCCTCCCAGCAGACAATATTGTCATTATTCATCTCATTTCAGTTAAATGTTGTTTAATATTATGTAAAATGTTAAGGAAAGAGGAACAATATAATTTTTATACGCAATTAGAAATGTATTTTTTCCCACAGATGGACCCGTATCCCAACTGAGCACTTACTGCGTGGCTCCCCTCCGCCCCTCAGAGACGCTATGGACACACCATGGTGGCGTTTGACCGTCACTGTATGTGTTTGGAGGAGCGGCAGACAACACACTCCCCAACGAACTGCACTGCTATGACGTGGAACTCGCAGACCTGGGAGGTCATTCATCCCAGCAGCGAACAGCGAGGTATGACCTGGATAGAACACAGAGGAATTTAAGGAAAACCCAAGCTAACATAGTTACAACAAATCCATAATATTACCTTTGAAAATGAATGCTTGTTATCACATACATTACCATTCAAAAGTTTAGGGTCAGTCAGATTTTTTTTTCATTCAGCAAGTATGCTTTAAATAGACTGCCAGTAAAGAAAAGTGGCAGTAAAGAAATTTGTTACAAATTGTTTTGGTTCTTTTGGATTTTTTTATTTGTCAAAGAATCAAAACTAATAAGCAGCACAACTGTTCAAGAAGCTTAAATGTTTCTTAAGCAGCAAATCAGCATATTATAATTATTTCTGAAGGATCATGTGACACGGAAGAGTAATGATGCTCAAAATTCAGCTTTGCATCACATGAATAAATTACTTTTGAAACTATATTATCATAGAAAGTGTTCATTTTTAATTTGACTAATTTCACAATATTACTGTTTTTATTGTATCTTTAATCAAATACATTGAGCATAGTAATGGTGAGCATAAGAGACTTCTTTCAGAGAAATTAAAAAAATCTTACCAACCTCAAGCTTTTGAATGGTAGTGTATTTGCTTGTAGACATTTAAAAACACATGCATTTTAATTAATTGTAATAAATCTGAACAGCTTGGCTTTGACTGTACCTATAAATTCATAGCAGCATCATAAGCATCAATTGTGGATGTTTCCAGCATTCATTTTGATGAGTTAATTGAGTTCCCATGTAGTTTGGAAAAAGGGTTTGCCTTTTAGCTTGTGGTGTGTTTGTTCTTTGTAAATACCTTTATAACTGTTTTCTCTCAGATGCCAAGTGGAAGGCTGTTCCATGCAGCAGCTGTTATCCATGATGCCATGTACATCTTTGGAGGGACTGTGGACAATAATGTACGCAGTGGAGAAATGTACCGATTCCAGGTGAGTTCTTGACCTCCAGAAATACACCTGCTTCATCTAATGCAATTAAACATACCATATTATTATTTAACTGTTCTTTTTTTTATTATTATACATTTTTGTCCTAGTTTTCTTGTTACCCAAAGTGCACACTTCATGAGGACTATGGCAAACTTTGGGGAAACCCAACTTCTGTGATGTAGAGTTTATCTTGGGAGAGGTTAGTTTTGTCCTGTATGAAAATAATTACATGTTTTTATTTGATGCACACTGTCATTCTGAATCATCGGCAATATTTAAGTTTTATTAATAAATAAAATCTTTTTATTTTCTGGTTACAGAGGGAGGAGAAGGTCCTGGGTCATATTGCCATTGTAACAGCTCGCTGTAAGCTGGCTCTCGAAGAAGATTCTACAGGCGAGAGATCGACAGAAACAGGTCTATTTCATATTTCATTAAGTCTGATTTTGTATGCATGTCTGTAATGGACAAATTTTACCTTTTACTTTTTTTGTAAATATTTACCTTGTAACATGAGTATATGTCAAATTATTTGCACATCAAAAACAAAATCTCAATATTTCTCCATTTAGGTACATTCTTCTAAGGGGCTGTTTACACCTAGCCACTTTGTGCGTTTTCTGTAATCTATCCGATTGTGAAAATACCAGGTTTAAATGCCCTCCGAAACGCATTCTAGACTGGATTTGAATCTGATCGCTCAAACCACTTCAGGAGCCGCATTTCCAGACAACTGGACAATTGTAAATGCATCTGGTTGTAACCACATACATAATGCAATATATATATATGCAATATATATACCGTCCAAAATGCAAAAAAACAAACATGTAAGAGCGTGTTATAGGTGTTGTAGGCTATAAGTCATGTTATAGTCTGCGTTACTGTGACCCGCATTACCTCAGAATGAGCAGCTGAGCATCTATTCATCAAGCCAACATTCAAACTATCGCAAAGTGAAAGTAAATCGCAGACACTTAACACACACTCATCTTCATTAAAAGTAAAGAAACGAATGATCTTACCAGTTCTGTTAACGCTCTCTCTTATTGCTGTCTTTGATTTTAAAATTAGCTGATGATCAATAAAATGCAGCAATATCTGTTGCTTTCGGTGACGTGCACTCTCATTAAATCACACATTTATGTGACCAGGTGTAAATGGATAAATCAAATAGCTCTCCAATCTAGAAAATGCATCAAGTGGCCAGGTGTAAACAGCCCCTAAATGAATGCGAATTCCTGTCCAAAACTATTTACTTTTGCCAAATCAGAATATAAATAATATTTGGCCTATTTTTGCAGAAGAGTAAACTCGAATGCAATGAGGAGAGTGAGGAATCTGGCTCAGGCAGTCAGAAGGACACCTCTGGAAAGTCCTCAAGGGGTCTTCCTTTATTGGAAGTGTCAATCAGAGAGGCAGATGTCTCAACCATTTGAGGTTTTGATGCAGTTCCTGTACACAGACAAGATACAGTACCCACGTAGAGGTAAGTTACACCACGTCTTAAGATATGCCTTCTATTGACCTGCTTAAAGGGACACGCCACCGTTTTTCCATATTAAACTATGTTATTCCCTTAACTAAGACTGAGTGGATGCATACTTCTCTTCTCTTCTTGCGGCAAAACTTTGTTAACGCTTAGCTTAGCCCAATTCATTCATTAGGATCCAAGCAGGAAGCAACCAATCACCTCCACGTTTTATTTTCTGTTTACAGAAAAACGTTGTCTGTAAATTCTAGTCTTATTCCGGCACAAACATATGAAGAGTTCAGATGCAAAAGCCTCTAAATGCCATTTGAAATTTCTTCTAAAATGACAATTTTCATCAAGCTATAGTATATTTAGGTTCAGTAATTTCACTTAAATGGTTATGAAGATTACCTCATTAATTGTCATTTAAGTGAAATTACTGAACTTAAATATACAAGCTTGATAAAAATGGACATTTTAGAAGAAAATTTCAAATGGCATTTAGAGGCTTTTGCATCTGAACTCTTCATATGTAGGTTTGTAGCAAGATTGCATAATGCCAATCTGTGGTCTTCATTGGCTGCCTGTGAACAACGTCTATTTTAACCCACCCTCAAATGCTGTAGTTGTAGCCAAGGCCTGTAAGAGTTTGATTTGTGATGTCGAGAAGATGCTTTTTTTTTCTGTGCTGCCAAAGCAAATTCACTTTGCATGTACTTTCAATGTTGCATGTTTGTATCAGTCTCTGTCTCAAGTGCTGAGGAAGCCTCCAGAGGTGAAATTCACATATATCTATGGCTGTTTTGTTTCTGACACACACTGTAAAAAGTAGACCAATCACAACAGACTGGGCCATCTGACCAATCAAAGCAAAGTAGGTTCTCGGAACAGGAGGGGTTTAGAGAGACCAAATCCTTGATTGAACCGTTTCAGAAACTGAGAAAAGAGATGCTGCAATGTATGTTATGAGAGATTTTATGGGGTTTTTTTTCACCTTGGATGCATGTAAACCTATTGCAGGAGACCTTCAAAACTGATAATAAGGAACCTTTAAAATAGCATTATTGGGGCACTTCAAGAAAAGAAATAGTGATGGGGTCATATTTATTTTCATAAGTCACTCGCCTAAGAGTCTTTCTCTCTCTCTCCACAAGGTCATGTGCAGGATGTGCTGTTGATCATGGACGTTTATAAACTTGCTTTGAGTTTTAAACTGTCCAGACTGGAGCAGCTCTGTGTTCAGTACATTGAGGCATCGGTCGCAATCTTGCAGAATGTCCTGAGCGTGTGTGGAAAACGCAAACAAGCTTGAGCTGGACCAGCTCAAGGTAAAGTTGAAGACACACCTGAATATAAGTAAAACTAACCTCGTTCAGAATGTCAAATTCTCTCTGTATCTATTTATCTATCAATTTCCGCCCCTCAGGAACATTGCCTGAACTTTGTGGTCAAGGAGAGTCACTTTAACCAGGTCATCATGACTAAAGAGTTTGAGCACCTGTCCACTCTCGCTGATCGTGGAAGATAGTGAGACGCATAACAGCAGCCTCCTCCCAGAGTCTATTCGGATCAGCCGGTGGAACATAGGTGAAAATAAAGCACACAAATATAAATATAGCACGCATTTGCTTTTCAGGACAGAGTCTAAAATTTGGGATTTGGCTCCAAAACCAGGATGTCTTTTCTTTGTTTCAGGCACATCTCTGGTGCAGGACATGAAGGCTTGTCTGGAGGGGGGCGGGCCATGAGTTCTGTGACATCATCCTGCTGCTGGGATGTGACATCGGGCCTGCACATAAGGCTATGTGCAGCTTCGCTCCAGGTGATGGACACAGGTAGTCACTGAGGCCTAGAACAGAGACCTCCAGAAAGCTTGAAAAACTAAAGGAGATGAGTGTTTGGATATGTTCTTAATGGAATTCTACCATAATTCTTTCTAGATAGTATTAAACTGACATTTACCTGGATACTAAGTTTTAAAATTAAAAGTGTGGAGCAGTATGCATTGCATTTTTAATTCGATTTATTTGTATCTAAATATAAGCTATGTTGTTGTCATATGACATGATTTCAATGCATTACATTGCATTAACAAGTGATGCATTGTAAAGTGAAATTGATTTTTTAGTCTTCAATGAGTTCGGTAAATCAGTGAATCACGGTTGATATAACCATTCATCACCATGGAAGTGGAAGGTCAAGTTGACTGCTGTGTATTCTGGTTCAGTGTTATTTTAGTGTCATTATTATAGTATTATAGTAATCATTCATATTTTGAGATTTTGTTTTATATATATATTTCCATTTTCATTTTGGTATTTTTCTGTGTCTGTTTTATTATTTGATTTATGTTAATATATTATTTCCTTTTAATTATTATTTCAGTTGTGTTATTTTTAGGTCATTTAATTGTAATTGTTAATTTTAGGTAATTTTAGTTTGTAAACTAAATGAAATTGAAAAAAAATTACCTTTGCAGCTAATTGAAATATTTAGTAAATAAATAAATATATACATATACATACATACATGTATATATATATACACACATCACACACATACGTATATATATATAGATATATATATATATATATATTATTTTATTATCAATTAACATTTATTTATTGTTTTTTTTTAATTAACAACAATAATAACATTTCTTTGATTATGCAGTAAGTTGTCTGGGTATTTCATGAGCAAAGTGCACAGTATTCATACTGCATATTATTTTATTATAATTTTTTTTAACATAAATAGAAACTAATAGTAAAGCATTCCAAACATGTCTTGTTTTTTTAACTGTCTTTTGATTTATCAGTTGATCACTGCCTCATTTCTTTCTCAGTTATTTTGAGGCCATGTTCCGCTCCTTCATGCCAGAGGACGGGCAGGTGAACATTTCAATAGGTGAAATGGTTCCTAGCACACAGGCCTTTGAGCTCTATGCTGCGCTACATTTATTATGGGGACGTCAACATGCCTCCAGAGGACTCACTGTATCCACATTACCGCTTCATGTTCTACATTTTATATTGTAACGTGCAAACTTTATTTCTAAGACCATGCATAATGCTTTGTTGTATTGCTTTTGACTCTTATTTTTAGATGTTTATTTGTCATATTAATGTCATCTAATGTTTATTTGTCATCTAACTCGCATGTTAGAAACATGAATGATACCTCAAATAGAGTAGCTCGTTGAGGAGAGATGTGCTGTTACTTTTGCTAACGACCAGACTTGCGATTTTTCACCTGGCAGATTTTGAAACGGAATGAAGAATGACGGAAGAACCTGAGCTGTATCAAATTTTAAATGTGTTTGCCCTTAACTAGTGCACAGATACCTGTTTGCAGCACCTTATTACTACGGTTTCTCCAACAACAGACTGCAGGCTTACTGCAAGCAAAATCTGGAGATGAACGTTACTGTAGAGAATGTGTTACAGGTACGAATCATATATCATACACTATTGTTCAAAAGTTTGGGGTTAGTATGAAATGAATACTTTTATTTGGCAAGGATATTAAAAAGTGACATTAAAGATTTTTATGTTACAAAAAATATATATTTCAAATAAATGCTGAATTTTGTTCATCAAAGAATCCTGAAAAAAAAAACATTATGGCAGTTTCCACAAAAATATTAAGCAGCACAACTGTTTTCAACATTAATAATAATAAGAAAAATTTTTGAGCAGCAGATCTGGATATTATAATGATTTCTGAAGGATCATGTGACAATTAAAACTGGAGGAATGATGCTTAATTTATTCTTGTGATGCAAAATTGAATTTACATTTTAAAACATATTCACATATAAAACAGTTATTTTAACCCTTTACCTGTCACCCCCCTTTTGATAATTGACATTAAAATGCACTATACAAACTTAAATGGTTGTAATTCAAGAATGCTTTGAAATATATATACAAGTTTGGTCTTGTTTTAAAGAAAACAATCAGCAGATTATTACTGAAGTGAAAGCACTTCCAAAATTAAAGTATGAAAAAGTTATGGAGGTTATAATTTATAGTAAATCAAATATACTTTATTAATATATATATATTTTTTAATATAAAATAAATATTTTACAAAATCTGTTTTACCATAAAATTACTATAAAATGAAAGCTATGTATCTGAACCAAGTTGTGTTCCAAATTTAAAGTTGATATCACAAAAATTGAAGTTCACATGAGATTTTGTTTAGGCGTTATACCAAAAATAGCCACTGGGTGCCATTGAATTTAATTGTATGCATTCTACCATAATAAATTAATACATTTCTATCCAAATATCACTTCTATCACTAAATATGGAACCTTGAGACTCAGACCTTTCTGACAATATGTGTTTTGTCAAGATTAGAAAAGGTTTTGATGATAAATTATGAAAGATGATACCCAAAAGGGGAGGGGCTTAATTAAAAAAATACTCTTTGTATGGTAGTCTTTCTATGGCTCCAGAGGCGTGCGACCTCTGACATATAAAGCAATTGTAAGTCGCTTTGGATAAAAGCATCAGCTAAATGAATAAATGTAAAATGTATATTTCACAATATTAGTTTTTACAGCATTTTTGATCAAGTAACTGCAGCCTTGGTGAGCAGAAGAGACTTAATTAAATCTTACTATCCCCAAACTTTTGAAAGTTAATATGTGTCCACGTTCAAATCCTTTAATGATAAAGAACTGCAGTCACATGCTATCATCACTCGTTTAATCCTCAGATCTTGGAGGCGGCTGATAAGACTCAAGCTCTGGACATGAAGAAACACTGCCTGCATATTATAGTCCATCAGTTCACCAAGGTGGGTGTGCTATTGACCACAGCTCTAAGCGTGTGCTGGCTACCACGGCCACGGTTAAAAAACATGTCACCAAAATATTCGGTCCAATCGTGCAATAACTCTCTACGAGCTCTTAAATGTGTACAATATTCTGGAGATCTGTAACTTTGTATTGTCAGGCAAAGTTTGATATGCATTTAGACCTAATCCATCACGCATATTTACTTCAATAGTAATAAATTGTCCCACTTTCAGCTACTCTAAACAATTATAGTATTTTTAAATGCCATTGAGTGCCTTTGTGAACATAATTTGACATCCTGGTGTCATTTGGCCCTGTTAGCTTATCAGTTTATTTTTGGTTGTTGATTTGCGGTCTATTGCATGGCCTGTGTTGTTTACCATTTATTTCTTTGGTTCTCCTTCCTTCCCTGAAGGTGTCCAAGCTCCCCAACTTGCGATCGCTCAGCCAACCACTGCTGTTGGACATCATTGACTCGCTGGCATCCCACATATCAGACAAACAGTGCACTGAGATGAGCTCTGATATATAGTCGCTCCTCCCCTTCACATCCCATCCAATACTTTATAAGCTTTTCCATTAACGCTTCTGCTCCATTTCCTTCCCTTTTCATCCAGAACCTCCTCCCAACCCTTATAATTCTGCTTCACACCCCTCCTGTTCACTGCTTCACTTTACTCCGGATTTTATTTACCAAATTGTGTTTAAGAGCTGGGTGATTGTTCAGTTTCATTCGTTTTAATATGCCAATAATTTGGGCTAATGCCTTTTTTTAGTAGTGAACATCAAATCAGTTGATGCCCCACAACGTTGTTTAATTAGACATACAGCTATGTGTCCCATATAATGAAAGATTTGAAAACATCACCCCTATTAGTATGAATTTAAAAAAATATGTCTAGATAAACTTTCATTTCAAAATCCAAAGAAAAAAACAATGTTATATTGCATAAAGAAAATGAACTTATTTTATAGCCACCCACATCTTTTTTTCCCTTTTTATAATGACAATTATGAACATTTTAGCGCCAATTATGATTCAATAAATGATTTCATCAGGTTCTTATAAATTTAAATAAAGTGCAACAAGTACAAATAATACCATTGTGTATAAATATATATATATATATATAGCATTACAGCTTCATGAGAATTAAGTTTTTGTTTACTATGCATATGTTCATTCTTTAAGCGATTTCTTATCTTTTTTGTATCATTAAACATGACCTGGATTTTATCTACTGCACTTTATGAATATAGTAGATCTTTATTTATTCCTGAGCCGTGTAGTGATTTTGTGCTGCTGTTGTTCTGAGTTATGTCAGTGCTCATATTTATGCAGTTATGGCATAATATAATTATATAAGGGGATCAACACATCGAGTCAATTCATGTACGCTTTACTGTAATCATCGAGATGTTCTGTTGGTCCTGTGGGAACTATGCCTTAATAAAGAGTGCAACATCAGCAGACTGTTTTGTGTGTATTTATATTTTCCGTGTATATATTATGTATACGGTAAAATAATGTAGACAAGATGATTTGAAGGGAGTTAATGTGGATGATGGATGGCTATGACAAATCTGTGAGTATCGATTTATTTCTCCTCTGTGCAAGATTACATTTAACATGCTATTTGTTAATACCAACATTTAATGATTCAGTGAGTGGATATTTTCGAATACCGTGTATAAAGTTTCTTTACTACCTGACCTGAAGCCCAATGCTCTTTTTCAGCCAATCATAAAATTGCAGCCAAATACAGCAATTGAAAGATCAATTGACAGAAATATAAGGAGTCAAAGTAATTTAACCAAAGTAATTTAAAGCTGAGATACAGCAAACAACGGAGTTACTGTTAATTGCATTACTCATCACAAATGTATTGGAGTAAAGCGTACATACACTCACCTAAAGGATTATTAGGAACACCTGTTCAATTTCTCATTAATGCAATTTTTTAATCAACCAATCACATGGCAGTTGCTTCAATGCATTTAGGGGTGTGGTCCTGGTCTAGACAATCTCCTGAACTCCAAACGGAATGTCAGAATGGGAAGGAAAGGTGATTTAAGCAATTTTGAGCATGGCATAGTTGTTGGTGCCAGACGGGCCGGTCTGAGTATTTCACAATCTTTTCACGCACAACCATTTCTAGGGTTTACAAAGAATGGTGTGAACAGGGAAAAACATTCAGTATGGGGCACTCCTGTGGGCGAAAATGCCTTGTTGATGCTAGAGGTCAGAGGAGAATGGGCCGACAGATTCAAGCTGATAGAAGAGCAAATTTGACTGAAATAACCACTCGTTACAACCGTGGTATGCAGCAAAGCATTTGTGAAGCCACAACACACACAACCTTGAGGCGGATGGGCTACAACAGCAGACCCCACCGGGTACCACTCATCTCCACTACATGTAGGAAAAAGAGGCTACAATTTGCAAGAGCTCACCAAAATTAGACACTTGAAGACTGGAAAAATGTTGCCTGGTCTGATGAGTCTCGATTTCTGTTGAGATATTCAGATGGTAGAGTCAGACGATTTGACGTTAAACAGAATGAGAACATGGATCCATTATGTCTTGTTACCGCTGTGCAGGCATTGTTTCTGACCATGTCCATCCCTTTATGGACACCATGTACCCATCTTCTGATGGCTACTTCCAACAGGATAATGCACCATGTCACAAAGCTTGAATTATTTCAAATCAGTTTCTTGAACATGACAATGAGTTCACTGTACTAAAATGGCCCCCACAGTCACCAGATCTCAACCCAATAGAGCATCTTTGGGATGTGGTGGAACAGGAGCTTCGTGCCCTGGATGTGCATCCCACAAATCTCCATCAACTGCAAGATGCTATCCTATCAATATGGGCCAACATTTCTAAAGAATGCTTTCAGCACCTTGTTGAATCAATGCCATGTAGAATTAAGGCAGTTCTGAAGGCGAAAGGGGGTCAAACACAGTTATAGTATGGTGTTCATACCTAATTAAAAAAATTTAGCAAGTAGAAAAGTTGCTAATATCTTTGATGCTTTCAAAGTACAAAGTACCCAGAATTATACTTAAAGTACAGCACTAATTACATTTACTCAAATAATTTACACCACTGTAAATTAAATAATTAACTAAAAAGTCAAAATCACTGAGGTTCTCAAACAATACAATATAAACATTATTAACTGAAAAGCTGTTTGCTGTCATTCTCAACAGAACACCATAAAAGCTGAGCCTCAGACAGGGGCGAATGAAAGAAAAATGAACAGTTTTGGATGGCAGTACAAAGAGGATCATTCTCTTCAGAGTAGCACACGTGCTGCCAGGAGCTGCAAGTGCATCTGGGCATCTCTCAGGCCACCCGGACTTTATTATTATCTGCCATTGTTAGTGACCGAACATATCTCGGATCATTAGCATCATTTTGCAGTCGACTGAAAGAGCCCTTTTATACTAACCAGTTTTATTATCGCATTTTCACATTAAGTTTAGGGTTAAGACCAAAATCCCCATAGAGGCTCAATTCTTAAGGGGGAACTTGCCTATGATGTTCAAAGCACAGATCAATCCTTGACCTTTAACCAGACATATTATCTTCATTTCAGTGTGTGGATCTGGTTTCATCAGATATGGGAAGATAAGCCTGTGTAATGACGTCTTCTAAGAGTAAGACAATTTGCAATGGTTTTTAAGTTGAATTTAAATTAGTTTTTTTCTTATAGCAATTATGCAAGTTTCATTAACATCCATCTTGAAGTGTGACAGATTAGGCATATTTTGTCAGGCTTTCAAAATGGAAATTTAACTCATGCCATTACCAGTAAAAAAAAAAACACTCCCAATTATCTTATGACAATTGGATATGGCTGCATGGGGTTCCTCCTTCAGTGTTTTATAAATGTACACTCTTAGAAGAAAAGGTTCTATATAGAACCTAAAAAGGTTCTAAAAGCGCTACATATTTGGAACCCCTAAAATGTTCTATATCAAAATTCAAGATATGGGGGTTAGAAAATGTTTATATTTATATCATTTTATGTAGTTAATCAATCTACCACGAATAGTGCTATTTCAGATTTTTTCCTCCAAAAATCAGCATGATTAAAATGTGATATTAAGTTTAATAAACAATAATTTAATTACAACTACAAAATATTGCAGAATAATGTAATATTTGAATGAATAATAGCCTATAAAGAACCTTTGTGCCAAAAGGGTTCTTTCTTGTCATTATAGAACCTTTTTTAGCATAAAATGTCATTTGGAGTTGAGGACAGAACCCTATGCTACATACACTCACCGGCCACTTTATTTGGTACCCCATGCTAGTAACGGGTTGGACCCCTTTTGCCTTCAGAACTGCCTCAATTCCTTATGGCATAGATTCAACAAGGTTCTGGAAGCATTCCTCAGGGAGTTTGGTCCATATTGACATGATGGCATCACACAGTTGCCGCAGATTTGTCGGCTGCACATCCATGATGCGAATCTCCCGTCTCCACCACATCCCAAAGATGCTCTATTGGATTGAGATCTGGTGACTGTGGAGGCCATTTGAGTACAGCGAACTCATTGTCATGTTCAAGAAACCAGTCTGAGATGATTCCAGCTTTATGACATGGCGCATTATCCTGCTGAAAGTAGCCATCAGAAGTTGGGTACATTGTGGTCATAAAGGGATGGACATGGTCAGCAACAATACTCAGGTAGGCTGTGGCGTTGCAACGATGCTCAATTGGTACCAAGGGGCCCAAAGAGTGCCAAGAAAATATTCCCCACACCATGACACCACCACCACCAGCCTGAACCGTTGATACAAGGCAGGATGGATCCATGCTTTCATGTTGTAGACACCAAATTCTGACCCTACCAT
This sequence comes from Hybognathus amarus, assembly GCA_030378365.1. Taxonomy (NCBI): domain Eukaryota; kingdom Metazoa; phylum Chordata; class Actinopteri; order Cypriniformes; family Leuciscidae; genus Hybognathus; species Hybognathus amarus. The sequence goes on along the minus strand of JAQIUQ010001082.1, from coordinate 166,241 downwards.
CCGAATGTCGCAGCAGAAATCGAGACTCATCAGACCAGGCAACGTTTTTCCAATCTTCTATTGTCCAATTTCGATGAGCTTGTGCAAATTGTAGCCACAGTTTCCTGTTGTTAGCTGAAAGGAGTGGCACCCGGTGTGGTCTTCTGCTGCTGTAGCCCATCTGCCTCAAAGTTCGACGTACTGTGCGTTCAGAGATGGTCTTCTGCCCACCTTGGTTGTAACGGGTGGTTATTTGAGTCACTGTTGCCCTTCTATCAGCTCGAACCAGTCTGGCCATTCTCCTCTGACCTCTGGCATCAACAAGGCATTTCCGCCCACAGAACTGCCGCTCACTGGATGTTTTTTCTTTTTCGGACCATTCTCTGTAAACCCTAGAGATGGTTGTGCGTGAAAATCCCAGTAGATTAGCAGTTTCTGAAATACTCAGACCAGTCCTTCTGGCACCAACAATCATGCCACGTTCAAAGTCACTCAAATCACCTTTCTTCCCCATACTGATGCTCGGTTTGAACTGCAGGAGATTGTCTTGACCATGTCTACATGCCTAAATGCACTGAGTTGCCGCCATGTGATTGGCTGCTTAGAAATTAAGTGTTAACGAGCAGTTGGACAGGTGTACCTAATAAAGTGGCCGGTGAGTGTATATAGAACCGTTTTTTTTAAGTGTATGGACCTCTCTGATGGAAATAAATATTGTGATGTTATTTCCATCAAGAGGTGCATCAATGTTTGGTCAAGATCTTGTAATGACAATGCAAGAGTCAAGAACTCTGTAAATTCTCCTCCAGCACATCCTAAAGACTATCAATGAATTTAAAGTCTGGACTCAGAGATGCCAATTCATGTATAAAAAGTCTACTAAAGTCTAATTTAATTAGAGTATTCATCTCTTTCAAAAAATAAATAAGTAATAAAAAATCTTTCTGACCTCAAACTTTTGAATGCTAGTGTCTTAACCTATGAGAGGTTAAGGTTAGGTTAGAGGGTTGCCATCTTTAAGCCTATTATACATAAAGGGGAAGATTGTGTGTTCAAGGACAAATGGTGAGGATGAGTATGGATGAGTTCAGCTCAGCTTGAAGGACAAGGTGTCCGATTTCCTGACAAAAAGAGCTTCGGTCCTGTGGTACATAGTGTTCTCAAAGCAAACTGCTGTTCATTCAGCTGCTACCCGAACACTTCCCAAAGTAACAGTATATCCTAAAACTCTTTAGAGTTATTAACAGCCAAAATTAGCAAGGAAAGAGACAAGTGCATAGGCTTTTTAAAAGTTCCTCCTAATTCTTTCTTTCCCCCTCAATTTCAATGACTTATTGCGCTCTGTTCAGGCTTCTTGCACAGACTTAAAACTGGACATATCGTATTTCCTCTTTAAAAAGCAGTTATTGTCCTCTGTTACGATATTCATCAGTCTGAAAAAACAGTCCCGTCGTTGTGAAGGGCTGCAGGATTATCCGGCAGGAACAGGTGGGTTTTTATTAAAGCAAAGGAGGAGCCAGTCCAGACTAGACGAGAAAGGACGAGTTGAAAATCTGGGACCGCATCAGATGGATAGACAGACGAAGCAAGAGAACTGACGAGTGTGTTAATATGGTGCTGTTCACCATTAAGTTTGTCCAGAGAGCTTCGCTCTTTGTGTCCTTCGGAGGTTTAATCACAACGTTTATTACAACCTTCATGCCACTATGGAAGACGATGAACTCTGATTTGAATGAGATGGAGAACTGGTATGAGGGTCTCTGGCACATGTGTATCTACACGGAGGAAGTTGGATTGCACTGCAAAGCCTTCGAGTCTTTCTTGGCCCTGCCACCAGACACTTTGATTTCACGGGTTCTCATGTGCATTTCCATCGCGACGGGATTTCTCGGTGTAGCGGCTGCTTTTTTTGGACTCCAGGGTGTTGAGATTGGTGCCGGGCGGGAGAGGATGAAGAGGACTCTGCTTATCCTCGGTGGGGTGTTTATCGTGGTGTCAGGGATCACGACCCTTGCACCCGTTTCATTTATGGCATACATAATGGTAGTGAAATTCTGGGATGAGAATCTTCCTGATGTGATGCCCAGATGGGAGTATGGAGAGGCCATGTTTTCTGCCTGGTTTGCTGGACTTCTGTTAGTCGTCGGAGGGGCTTTTCTCTTTGTTGCCGTCTGCATGGGCGATCATGAAGAAAAGCTGCAAAATAAGACTCTCGCTCTAAATCAAGAACAGCGTCCGAGAACCCAGTATTACCGAAAGACGGAAATCTTATAGCTTCGATTTCATCCAAAGGCTGGAAAACGAAATAAAAAAGGCCGGACTTGTTATGAAATATTGTTACAGAGGAGTTACAGTACTTGCATGGTGATCATGACCCTCAAATGGGAAGAATGTTGCAATGCTTCAGTTCTAATTTCATTTCAATTGGTCTCTGCAGACTTGAGAGAGATTGGTGAGCTGTCATCCTGTAAAGAATACTAAAACTGGAAAATCTTTTGGTTAGGGTTGCACTGGATGGCAGCTGATGTATTTGCACTTGCATTGCACCAAATCCTCAAGTACAGTAATGTCATGCATAACTTGGAAGAATCTGGACAGAATTATTCATGTTCTGAAGCTTTTAAGTGACTTTCAAAACTCTATGGAAAACGAATCAGAGGCCTCTTGATACTTTTACATACTGATAGGTTTAAAAACATAATCCTATAATAAAACATTATCACTTCATTTTATTCCAGATTTGTGAGTGAATTTTTTTTATTATCTAACATGTTTGTCAATAATGACAGCGGTGCCTGTAATAGTTAATGCTGTAATGCAAGTTTTGTGATTTGAAAAATAGTAGCCTATGTGTCTGAAATTCTGAATAAATTTGTAATTTTGGGGGAATCTGAGAGTATTCTGCATAATCAGAGTCTTTGTATGACATACAACTCATAATAACTGAAAATGACAGATATTTGAATGGTCTAATTGTCCTAGTCATAAGATTCCTAAAGGGATAGTTCAATGGAAATTCTGTCATCATTTACTTCCATCTTCTTACTTATCGTTTCTTTCTATGTGTTCCACAGAAGAAAGAAAGTCATAAGTTTTCTAAGCGACATGAGGGAGTGTAAATGGTGACGGAATTTTCATTTTTAGATGAACTCTCTTTATGTTGAATTCTGTTTAATTACTGTTAAATCAAGCAAGGTATTACTGTAAAAACGAATACGCTTTATCTAATAAAAAAATGTGGTAACAGATTACAAGCAATATATTAATTAAATATTAAATATTAGTATTAATTAAATTTAAAAAATTTGAATTGAGTAATAATTAATCAAATTAATTCCTCAAAAGTTAACCATTTAAAATGAGTAAAACTTACAACAACAAACAAACAAAAAATTTACATTTAAGTCACCATTATGGTGATCGGTGTTAGTTTTAGGATTGTTTTAAAATAATGGTTTTCTCCTTCATTAATTCTGCTTGTTAACATCAGGTGTCTTCAATGTTGTTGAAAATATAAATAGTTCTTAATTAATCTTTGACGTCTGTCTGTTATTCAGATATTCTTGTTAAATTTTCTGGGTGTAAACTTTACTCATTTTAAATGGTTAACTTTTAAGGAATTAATTTGATTAATTATTACTCAATTCTAATTTGTTAAATTTAATTAATAATATTGCTTGTAATCTGTTGCCACAATTTTATTGATTAGATAAAGTGTATTAATTTTTACAGTGTATATAAATTGATGAATCATTGAGGTTTTACAAAATAAAAGTGTGTGATTTGATCAGGCCTCACTCCGAAGGCCTTCATTGTTGTGTAGTGTTATGGGATAGAACACATTGTGGTAGCCATCCCTAATGGATATTTTGGCATCAGTTAGATCAACATTAAAAGAAGTATAAAGGAAATGAAAGAAGTCGGATAGGGAGCGACAGACCACAGTTGAAGCAGAAGTTGGAAAACAATGAATTCTTTTTCCTCATCTTGGACAGGCATGCTACCTTTTAGCCGTCGGCTAATCTTGGCAGTGAAAGAGAGCTAGTGTAGAGTTCAGATAAGAGTTTCCTCTGAAACACAGAGGTGAGTGGGTTCAAATGAAGAGAAGGTGTGCCTTTGGCTTACGGTCAATGAGGGTACATTCCTTAAGAGCTATACTCTGCATCTGAATTTGCCTACTTATATACAGCATATAGTAGCTGAAAAAACATTATGTGAGCCGACTATTATGTCCGAATTCATAGTACTCATTAAACAATCCCAGATGACCTACTAGTTCTAGTGAGATTTTAAGTGTGCATCCAAAGGACACACTTTACTATCCCATGAAGATGTATTACATCTGGATTACATTACTACACACATACTACACTCATCTAAAGGATTATTAGGAACACCATACTACTACTGTGTTTGACCCCCTTTCACCTTCAGAACTGCCTTAATTCTACGTGGCATTGATTCAACAAGGTGCTGAAAGCATTCTTTAGAAATGTTGGCCCATATCGATAGGATAGCATCTTGCAGTTGATGAAGATTTGTGGGATGCACATCCAGGGCACGAAGCTCCCGTTCCACCACATCTCAAAGATGCTCTATTGGGTTTTGATCTGGTGACTGTGGGGGCCATTTTAGTACAGTGAACTCATTGTCATGTTCAAGAAACCAATTTGAAATGATTCAAGCTTTGTGACATGGTGCATTATCCTGCTGGAAGTAGCCATCAGAGGATGTGTACATGGTGGCCATTAAGGGATGGACATGTTAAGAAACAATGCTCAGGTAGGCCGTGGCATTTAAACAATGCCCAATTGGCACTAAGGGGCCTAAAGTTTGTCAAGAAAACATCCCCGACAACATTACACCACCACCAGCAGCCTGCACAGTGGTAACAAGGCATGATGGATCCATGTTCTCATTCTGTTTACGCCAAATTCTGACTCTACCATCTGAATGTCTCGAGACTCATCAGACCAGGCAACATTTTTCCAGTCTTCAACTGTCCAACTTTGGTGAGCTCTTTAATGTAGCCTTTTTTCCCTATTTGTAATTTATATAATATCTAATTTAATCAAATATATTTTCATCATAACTATTTTAAATGTCAATGCATTAAACATGCTTTTTTATTTTTTTTACTATCTAACTGTAATAACCTGCTCAATAAGTTACAGTATTGTGCCCTTGAAAATCTCAGCTATCGATTCTTCCAGAACATCCACTGTCTCCAAAAGGGTTTTAGGCTGAAAAGCATCCCTACCAAGACATTAACATTCATAGCAGAGAATGAGGCTAATTCATAATTTATTAGATCTCTGATCTTCTGTATAATATCTTGTGACCTGTATAGCTCTTTATACTGGGACAGGCCATGTCTGGGACACTTTGGTGAAGGGAATGAACGCCTTAGGAAATTATGTGTTATGTTTGTCCCTTTATCCTTGAGGTGATGTTTCCTAGGCTTTCCACCTCTTACCAGCAGAGGGCCTCACACATAGATGTTCTACCAGGATCTTTGCTTCCTGATGGAGGTTTTGACTTTTTAACTTTGTTTGTACCTGCTGCCAGATGTTGCATAGATGTCAGATGGCTGTAGATAAATCAGACTTCTGGTTTCAAGGCTGAATCCCTGAATGCACTTGCTGTTTTTTATTGCTGCCTTCATGCATTGTGAGAGCATACTGTTTTATTGTACAAAAGTGTTGTTTTAATCTAAGCGGCAAGCACAACTTTTAGTCAGTGAATCAGTATTTCAGGTTCTTTCACATGATGTGTGCCCTTTCCCGTAGAAAACTATTATCTGATCTAACAGCATATTCAGCAATGAATATGAAATCAGAGAGGTTCCCTTTTGTGATGACCACAGCAAAAAGGGTTTCTCAAAGCCTCATGACTCTTTCAATAATAATTAGGCTAAAATGTTAGTATCTTCAGACAGCCTTTTACTTTGCCCCTTTTACAAAGGCAGTCATACACACACACACACACACACACACACACACACACACACACACACAGGAGAAAAGACAAACCTACATTTTTACATAAGGGGTGGTTGCTAAAGTTAGTGCATAGCTAACGTTAGATGGTTGCTATAGGGCCTGATTCTTGGCACATTGCAATTTAGGGTGTTTTTGTTTATGTTTCTATGCAGTTTTTTGGGGTTTATGCAGTTGTCACTGTTTTGTTTTATTTAGCATGTTGCTATGCAGTTGCTAGGATGTTCTAAGCTATGTAAGTTAGGTGTTTTTTAGTAATATTAAAAAGTAAAAAAAAATCTCGATTTTAAACGATTCATATTTAGAAGAACGCTACCGATATCGATTCTTAAATCTCAAGAATGGATCTTTCAGTCTATTCAGTCTGGTTTTTTTTTGATGTTGTTGCTTTCATTATGAATATTCATGCATGAATATTGTAGCGAGCATAACATCCAATAAATCGCAAAAAGCTTTCTTCTGATATAAAACAATGTCTCAACTTTCACATACTGTCAATTTTATTACGATATTCAAATAAGTTACCGTTTTGAATGTAAAGGCGCGAACAGATAAGTTATAGCGTAGGCCTTCAGTTCAAGCTAAGCTCATCATCATCTCATCCTCTTCATTGCTAACGTGAGCCTAAACGGCAAATAAACATGAACGAACATCCGAAGATATGTTGAAAGAAACAGTAAAACTTACCGAAATCCGTATCATGCCTCATGAAATCGCTCAATCTCTGTTTGAACCTCGGAAAGATGTCAATAAAACCGCTTGTAAACAACGTCAGGTAATGTTACCTCAGAAAAACCGTTCAAATGTCCAAAAACTCGTCAGTCATTTAAAAAAAAAAATTATTCAGCAGTTTTATTTGACATGAGCGAATTTGACATTATTTTATATATATATATATATATATATATATATATATATATATATATATAAATTTAAAAACAAGAAATAAAAAAAACATTGCAATTATCTTTTTTTAGTCAGAGAAATGAAAAAATGAAATGAAAAAAAAAACAACAACATTTTTTTAAACATAAAATGAGTCAGAATTCTGAGAAAAAGTCGCAATTATCTTTTTTGACAATGTTCTCATGTTACTGAGAACATAAGAACATTGTCAAGGAATTACATAAAAATACATATACAAATTTGTAGGCTATATTAATATATCCGTATATACTGTATATATATATATATACAGCAACCACTATAAGCCACCATTAAAAATTGTGTAAAAATGTAAAAAAGTAATTGTGACTTTTTATCTCACACTTGACTTTTATCTCACAATTGCAAGTTTATATCTGGAGTTAATAACAATTCTGAGTTAATAACACACAATTGTGTGAGATATAAACTTGCAATTGCAAGAAAAAAGTCAGAATTGCGAGATATCGCAATTGCAAAAAATGAGTCAGAATTGTGAGAAAAAGTCGCAATTATCTTTTTTTAAATTGACAGTTATAAAGCCAGAATCTTCAATAGAAATTTGCAATTCTGAGAAAAAAAGTAAACAATTTAGTATACCTTTTTAATTTTTATGTAGTGGCGGAAACAAGCTTCCATAGTTTACAACATTCGTTGAGAGAAATTTTTAGTGCCATAATGTATCTGATAGGCCCTAATTAATTGATATTGAATCAAATCACTAGTTTGTCAATCGAATCGTGAAATTTGTGTCAATGCCCAGTCCTATTTAGGGCATGGTGTTGTAGTTTTAGCGCATAGCTATGCATGTTCTGGGTGGTTTTTAGTGTATTGTTGTGCAAAAAATTAAAAAATTATAGCGCACTTCTTTTCAACACCTAATCTTTTAGTTCTTGTCCCCAGTACAGAGTGAGAAAAACACCTGCATCAATTAGTGTTACACAGAGATTTATTCAAATTCTTAAACCTAAGTATATGAGTATAAACAATGGTGATAATGATCTATTCTACAGGGACGCAGACAGGCAGCATGCAGCAATGAAGTGCGAATCTGAGATGTGATCTGCTAAAATGTCAAGTTAACCCCATGACGTGGTACATTTAGGAGAGAACAAGCTCAATAAAAACTAAGGAGAATAAAAGAGATCACGGGTGCAGAGTAATTTAGATTAAAGGCAGTAGATTGACAGGTTGGGGAGTGACACAAAGGAGAGACGGAGTAGCAGGAGGGGGTGAAGAGTGAAAGTGGAGCACTGGGAAAATTCATGCTGTGTTAGCATCCCTGAGCAACTCTATCAATACTGCATACAGCTGAGTTACTGGCAAGAGTCCTGCTGCTGCAACCCCAACCTCCGCCAGAGAGAAGAGAGAGAGAGAGAGAGAGAGAGAGAGCAGGAGTGAGTAAGAAGAAAGAAGGGGGTAAAAAGAGAGGGTGTTTATGAAAGACAAGCACAAAAGTGGGAGAGAGAGTAAGAGAGAACAGTTCTTACAAGCGCCTCTGCTTTCTGCTGTGTGTGTGTGTGTCAGAGGTTTGTGGTGGGACTGTGTCTTGATCTTGGGCTACTGCAGTAAAAGCGCGAGGAGGAGGTAGGAGAGGAGAGTGCTGCGCTCTGGAATTCTCCACAGGAAAGAGGAATAACACCAATCCAGCTTCACAGATGACATCTGACTGAAAACCTAGTGACATTTCAGCGGGATCCACACCTCTTGCCATATGCGGAAAACTCTGAGCACACCTGATTGAGACAGGACCAGGTGAGTAGTGATCATGAACTCTCAGTTTGTTAATGTTATGCAATTCAGATTGTAATCTGCTTGAACATGGGAACAATGTCTTATCAGATTTGATGAACTTCTGCGAGCAGATAAGATAAAGGAAAGCTCTGTGACGTGTGAGATCTGAGGTTGAATTTTGCACTGGGAAGCGGTTTGGTCATGTACAGTAGTCTACGTTGGTGCAGATTTGAGGTCCACAGCATTGAATATTACAGCATGGTGCATTGAGATCTCAGATGATGGATGAACTTGAGTAAACTTTTATCCTCTCCATCTACCTCAGTTTTTCTTTCGATTTAGCCTATTTGGGGTTCTCACAATTATGAAAAACCTAGAAATATCTAGGGCTGTGATATGATTAATCACGATTAATCGCATCCAAAATAAAAGTTTGTGTTTGCATAATTGCATAATTTTTTTCTATATATAAATACACATATATGCATGTGTATATTTAAGAAAAATGTGTTATTAATATATCAAATATTTATATTTATGTAAAATATACATTTTGTATAAATATATATATATAAAGTACATACATGCAAATATTTCTGTGTGTATTTATACTGTATATACAAAATAATTATACACACTACACATATATTATGTAAACACAAACTTTTATTTTGGAAGGTGATTAATCGTGATTAATCGTTTCACAGCCCTAAAAATATCAGGAGTTTTGAAATTGTGATTTCCAGGCATGGGAATTTATATTGTCAATTTTTTTACATTTAATATATTAAATAAGATTTAATTTAGACAAATGGCTCTTTGTGGGTGCAATCATTATACACATATTTTTTTAAAATAATAAACAATTGATTAAATCTTCTAAATAAATGAATACACATTTAAATACTCATTCGGTATTCAAGAATGACAGGAAAATCATAGGAATGTGTGGAAACTCTTTTCTATATCCTTTTAAAAGACATGAACAATTTACATATTTCATGTTTAAAACTGTTAAGAAATCTAGTGAAAAGTGAAAATTGCAGAAAAAAATGTTTGTTTTTTTCAGTGTATTGAAGATAAAAAGAGTATGAAATTACAGCTGAGCTTTACAGTATAACAACATCTTGATATTAAAGGATATTTCAAGATATCTCCCATTCCTGTTTCCTTAATCCCATTCCTTAAAACGCAGTGTGCCTGTATTATTTTTGTATGAAAATATAAATTTTTTTTTGCTTTTCAGGTGCATTTGAACAGGTGCATTTTGAACAAAATATTTGAAGAGTTCAGATGCAAAAGCCTCTAAATGCCATTTGAAATTTTCTTCTAGAATGACCATTTTTATCAAGCTTGTATATTTAAGTTCAGTAATTTCACTTAAATGACAATTAATAGGTAACCTTCATTGCCATTTAAGTGAAATTACTGAACTTAAATATACAAGCTTGATAAAAATGATCATTTTAGAAGAAAATTTCAAATAGCACTTAGAGGCTTTTGCATCTGAACTTCTTGTCAAGCACCATTTGCTTTGACTGTTATAGTGAATATACAAGTAACAGCTAGAATTATAAGTGTGTGCCTTAACCTATCTAAATTCCACAACCAGATCAGCGCTGAACTCCTCTGAACTTCTGATTATGGCAAAGGCTTACAACGAGTCACACACTGCGTCCAGCTGAACTCGAGCAGCATGTAAAACACATCAAATGTCAAATATCAGAAGAAGCCAGAGGCCCACTTGGGTCATGATGTTTGTTTGTTTCTTCTTTCAGAGCTCGTAATGAGGAATCTGATTAGCTGTAAGCCAGTATTTGAATTTCATTTGCACTGTAATAATCCTGTGGCAGCTCGGAGTGATAAACTAAGTCAAACAAAAGCCTCTTTACATCTCACTACAACTCAAGACCGCTATTGTAGTTTTGGGGATTAACAAAGGAAATTTGTATTGCTCAGATACTGTTCTTTAAGGGGCCTACGGATGGACCCTGGGGGCCCTTGGATCTGTGACCTTGCTTATTTAGATAGTCCACTTGAGACATTCCACTAATATGAGTAACTTACCACTACATGTCAACTAGCATTTAGACATGTCTGCTTAATAACTGCTAACACTTTATTTTGATGCTCTCTCAACAGACATTTACTGACTATAAGTAACTTTGCAACTATGTCAACTTATTCTACTAACCCTAACTTAACAGTCACTCTCAGAAAAAAAGGTACAAAAGCTGTCACTGAGGCTGTACCTTTCAAAAGGTACACTTTTTGTGCCCAATTGGCTGCATATTGGTACCTTAGTGGTACATATTAGCATCTAAAATGTACATATTAGCCTAAAACGTACATATTAACACCTAAAATGTACATATTAGTACCTAAATGTACATATTACCACCTAAAATGTACATATTACCACCTAAAATGGACATATTAGCTCATGAAATGGACATATTAGGACCTAAAATGAACATATTAGCACCTAAAATGTACATATCAGCACCTAAAATGTACATATTAACACTTAAAATGTACATGTTAGCACCTAAAATGTACATATTAGCACTTAAAATGTACATGTTAGCACCTAACATGTACATATTAACACTTAAAATGTACATGTTAGCACCTAAAATGTACATATTAGCACTAAAAACAGACAAAAGTTTACCTTTTGAAAAGGTACAGCCCCAGTGACAGCTTTTATACCTTTTTTCTGAGAGTGTACTGTAAAAAAATAATCCCGTATAAAAAACGGCAAATCTCTGGCAGCAAAGTTTCCAGACGGATTCCGTTAAATTACAGCAAATAACCATTTCACAAAATTACATGCAAAAACCGTAAAAATACAGAATTTACTTTACAGTCAAAATTGATTAAATTACAGTATATTACTGTTGATAATGGCTAATTGAACCATAGAAAAATGGACAAATTATGTCAAAGTATATTAAAAATCCATTTAACTCTTCAAGTTAAACTGTAAATTTAGGGTTTTATAAAGTTATTTTATATAATAATGATGTATATCTACAGTAATTCTCTTTTAATATATAGTTAAATAACAATAAAATTATGCATAAAAATGAAATAAATACATGACAAGATTAAAAGACCTACTGTAAAAGATCTAAATACCTACTGTATACATTACAAATACAATTATTTAAACTTAAAACTCACTTTGACCCCACGTGCTAAATGATCTTCAAGGAAAACATGTTAAATTAATGCTGATTTCTGCAGTTATGCCTTCTTTTCTTTGTTTTCTATTTTCACAGAAAGAAACAGTAAAATATTACTTTATATTTAATGTAAAATTAAACAAAACCCTGTAAAATACAGACAAAAAAAAGGTAAAATTGATGTAAAACCAAAACAAGCAATTACATGTAAATATAATTGTGGACCTTATAAATTACAGCATAAATCTGTAAAATAACACTCACTGTTTAATGTAAAAACGGCAAAATTCTGTAAAAAATGTTTTTTTTTTTTACAGTTTATAGAGTTAGTTGCAAAGTTACTTATAGTATCTTAAGTGAACATTAGACAATGGATTATAGCTAACATAAACTTACAATGGGCAATACACTTTTAAAGCATTTATTAATTTTTGTTAATTTTAATAAAAATCTAATTATTGTTTGTTAATGTTAGTTTAATGTTAGTTCACGCACAAAAAATAACTTTTGATTTTAAAAATGTATTAGTAAATATTGAAATTAACATCGACTATGATTAATAAACTCGAGAAATATTGTTCATTCATTGTTAGTTAAATAATGTAGTTAACCAATGCAAACAAATTAAACTGTATTAAACGTATAATTCAGACTTGATTTGATTTTTTTGATTTTTCAGCAGCTCTCGTTCCTATAAATCAAAAATGCATTGCAACAAGGTGCCCATTTCGTAAAACCTGTCAGGAATTCAATACATTTTTCATTTATAGGAACGAGAACTGCTGAAATATTCAGCTGTGAATTACAGGCTATCATTAATAATAATCAGGCTATATCATAAATGAATATCAATCTATCAATGTGCTTGTGCTGTTTCCTGACATGCAAGTCTCTAAATGATATATCTAAGTGCAAGCATGTCATTGTTTGCTTGTACAGCACATCTGTTCAGACTAAATACAGCAAATGCTTACAGTACATGGCATGAGGGTACATGTAAATGTTCTGGTGTAAACACTCAAACAATGCTGTGATGCTTTGCCTGTATTCCTCTAGCATGTTGATCAAACAGCAGAGCTGCAATGCCACTGGTTATGATGGTGTTGTTTTTGAATAGATCTAATGACAAATAGCAGTGAATGGAAAAAGGAGAGCAGGGTGAAGGTTGACAAACATTAGGTGTGGTTCTGCATTGTTGTGAGTGTTCGCACTCTGATTTATCTTCCTTCGATCAGGGGACACTTTATCCTCTTTAGATCAGGGCAAATGGCCTAATGTTTAACCACTTCATACATAAGGACTGTTGAAAGCTTCAAATTATTTCCACCATCTAATGTTTTAATGGATTTTAGTCAGTAAAACTTTATCTGCCAGCCAAGTTTAGACTCAAAATATCACCCCAAAGAACATTTTTATTACTTCTTTTTTGTGGCTCCTGAGAAGATGTGTGGATAATTTAATGAGAAATGTTTGAGTTGTATTGAAATCTCTGACTTTTGATTACAGACTTTGGTGTCTGAGCACAGTTTGAGACATTGTTGAGGTCTCTTCTGAGATTATTGGGGTATTTTTCCTCAGGAAAACAATCTGAGCAGCAGCTAAAGTTATATTTGCTCCTTATTAGGAGAAATAAAAAAAATCTCATTGTATTTTTTATTCTTGAGTGTTTTTTATTGGTTAGAATTTACTGGGAATTTTTCAAAGGTAGGCTACTTGAATTGGCCACACCCACTGGAAGTAGAATTGAAATTTGAATTGGATTGACAGGAAGTGTAATTTACTGTACTAAATAAATCAAAGAAATTCAACATGGAAATAAAGTGTGCTTCCACACTGGCCCATAAAATGGAAGTTAAATTAAATTCACATTTTAATTTCATTTAAATTCATATTCAAATTTACCAGAATTTTTTTAAAAATAAATCAATAAAAATAAATAAATAAATGAATAAATAAATAAAAATAATTTCTTAAATATAGAAAATAGAATACAATTTTTCTAGGCCTACACTACCATTCAATATTTTTGGTAAGATTTAAAAAGTCTCATAAAGCTGGCGTTAATGTGATAAAAACAAAACAAAAAATTAATATTGTGAAACATTATTAGAAAATGTTAATATTTTTTTAATGCAATTTATTCAATGATGGCAAAGCTGACTTTACCACATCTTCAGTGTAAAGAAACATTTATTTTAATATATTATATAGATATTTTTGCCTAATATTTTTGTAGAATCCTGATGCATTATTTCCAGAAAATACAATAGGATGGCATTAATTTGAAATATAAATCTTTTGTAATATCATAAATGTCTTTACTGTCACTTTTGATCAATTTAATGCATCCTCTGTGAATTTAATCATTAATTTATTTAAAAAGGCCTATTAAAGTAAACTTTCAGACGAGTGACCAGCCTTAATTGGAAGTTTGTCTTGACAATCCTTCCATGTCTATTTAAAATTACACTCATTACAGATTTTATTGATTTATTTTAGTGCATTTTAATCAAGCTTTTTCTAATGCAAATTTAATTCACTTCTGCATGCTCTATGACTACTTGTGTTATTGACTACTTTTTAAAAAACATTTTCTCATATTAATGAATGAATGATTGACACTGTGTGATAACACCAGTGCAGTCATGTATTTACAGCGGACACATGTTTCCATTTGAGTTACGTATAGTTCCTGATACCATCCACTGCTCATGTCATGACCGTGCGCTCTCATGTCAGTCAGAGTCCAGGTGATAAAACGTGTGTGTGTGTGTGTGTGTTGGTTGTGGGTGTGGGAACTGGAAAGGGGACAAACCTCTGTCCTGAGAAGCATTCATTCAAATGTACTGGGTGGGACATTTCCAGTTCTCAGCAGCAGAAAAGAATGATGTATCGGAGACAGGCATGATCACACACAGTAACAGTAAGTATATTGTTTTTGTCATTGTCCTGTCTGGAATCTGGATAAAACAGTGCAGTCAGTCAGTGCTCAGTGTGTGTGGACAGTTTGTGCTTAGGTTGTCTCTTAAAGGCTTTCAGGAGGAGAGCAAATGCTTTTGCAGGCTGTTTTTTGCTCGTTTTAATGAAATGGCTTTAGATTGTGGGCCAGCGCTGCTGTTATAATGCAGTCTTACGCCAGCTTTGCTGATATTGTGAATAGAGCTGTAACTTGCAACTGTCAAACGATTGGGTGGAAAAGCAGGAGTAGAAAATGAAAGTCTGCTGGATCAGTAAAGATCCTGAGGGAGCCAGTGTCTTTTCTGAACATTGCCATATGAAATTATGACTGCTCTTTCATAGTTCTTGAGACTAAATGGAATTAATTATCAACTATGCTTCCTAAAAATAGACAGAAAAGAGACTAGTGAGTATGGGAGTAGTACTCATCACTACTAATGAGAGTAGTGGACATACAGTAGGGTAGTAGTACACATAACATGCTCTTTGGCTTTTTTTATTAACAGCATCAGTTTTTTTGGTCATACTATATCCAAAAGTTTTGGGTTTTTGAAAGAAGCATCTTCTGCTCACAAAGGCTGCATTTATTTGACCAAAAGTACAGTAAAAACAGTTATATGTTGGAAAAATTGTTATAGGCTATATACAGTATATATTATATTTTTCACCATTTCACCTTGACTCGTTCAATTTAAATAATACTATTATTTTTACTAATTTGTTTGATTAATCATTTAGTCTCTCAATTAACATAATCATAATAAGACATAATAAGATTTCACGTCACCTGCTCAGTAATAGATTTAGCGCCATATACTTTTATTGCGATATATGAGTTATATGAACAAAGTTAACATGACAATAATGTATAAGTTATAAAATGTTTTTTTTAATTGCGAGGTTAAAGCAGGCTCTAAGTGACCCTATGAATCACCCATAATTTAAGCAGGGTTGCCAGGTCCACAGTTTTTCCCAACTGTAAACATTATTAGCTAGTTCTGATAAGAAACAAAGTCTCAGCTTTCAAATTCTGTCCATTTTATCACTTAATTCAAAGAATAATTGGTGTTCTGATCTCTCAAATGTGACGTGACAGATCGTTGTAGCTTCTCAGTTCAAGCAGTTAGTTGGGAGATATTTTTTTCAGATTTTTTAAGAAAATCATACTATCAAGTATCGGCATTCTGAATAATCTGTATTGGTATCGAGTGGAGAAATTTAGTAGCAGTGCATCTCCAAAATATACATTTGGTAGAACCGCTAATGTATCTACTGTAAAAAGTGTGCAGAATAAGGGCCAGTTGACGTATCGCGTCTTTTGCACGCTCAAGTTCGGTATTTCAAATGTAGGTGCGCGGTATGCGCGCTCATAATAGAAGCGACACGGTCGCGGTGCGATGCGCTCGTTTTCTCCAAGCACGTCCGCGCCGCATCGAGATAAAAACACTCAACTTTTCACCATAAGCGCACAATAGGTCACGTGACAAGAACCAAACGGAGCGTAACCGCCCTAGCGCTTTGTAAAAGGAGAATGTGCCGCGCCCAGCGTTTTCTACGCGTTTTAGGCGCTATATGTGAACCGGCCCTAAGGGCATATATATATATATATATATATATATATATATATATATATATATGTGTATATTTGCTAGGGCTGTGAAACGATTATTCACGATTAATCGTATCCAAAATAAAAGTTTGTGTTTACATAATATATGTGTGTGTAGTGTGTAATATTATTTTGTATATATACTGTAAATACACACACATGCATGTATATAAGATATATTTGCATGTATATACTTTATATATATTTATACGAAATTTATATCATACATAAATATAAATATTTGATATATTAACACATTTTTCTTATAAATATATATATATATATATATATATATATATATATATATATACATGCATATGTATATATATACAAATATATACATGCATATGTGTGTATTTATATATATACACAAAATAATTATACACACTACACACACACATATATTTTGTAAACACAAACTTTTATTTTGGATGCAATTAATCGTGATTAATTGTTTCACAGCCCTAATATATATATTAGTCTGCCAGCCTGTTTACAGCAGAGTTTTGCTTTTGGCCTAAGGACAGACATAACCATAAGCGAGAGGGAGAACTGCGTCATATGTTGTGAAGGCTGAAAATCTGATTAACCTACTTTACGGGAAAAAGTGAAATATTTGGGGCTTGTTGCCCGATTTCACAGAAAGGACAGCAGTTGATCCTCCAAAGAAGTTGGTACGTGACTCACTCAATTGTAAGCAAAGTAATGTGACTGTAACACTTTTAACAGCATGTCAGAGTATATTGTGACAAACAAGTAATGTAGTAAAGTTGTTTAGTGGGGGAATCTGATGCAACCTGTCATGAACATCAACATCGACAACTTGTATTTTACTTTAATAAAGCTTATTTTAATTTTTTTTTTTATTTTTTTGCATTGTGATATTATGCCACATTTCCCTCTGTCATTCACATTACTATAGTGCAATAAAATGTCATTCTCATTACAAAAAAGATTTATTATTATTCATAGATAGGTGTATTATTTGTTATACTGCCTTTTATTACTCATTTAAATTAAATTATTTTATAATTGTTTTTTTATTCATTACTGTATTACAATTAAGCATAAAAGAGAATTACACAAAACTGATAATGAGAATTTGCTTTATTTTCATGAAAATAATGTCACAATGTCATAATGCAAAATATCATTTTCTTAAAGCATTTCTTTTGATTTTGGAGTGAATTGTGACAAGGACATGTTGAGATTCACCCTATAGCTTTTAGTGACGATATATGTTTACTGTAATTGATAAATATATAGTAAAAGGGTGAGAGGGGGGGGGGGGGGATAAAAACACAACTTTATTTATTTACCTTAATGTAAGCCATAAACCATAATGCATTATGCACAGCTTCTATACAACGATTCACAGTTGCTATGGAGATTTTCATAAATTCTTCAGGAATAGCAGAATTGGCTATTTTCTGGCAGCAGGAAGAGGGAGGCAGTCTATTTTTTGCTTTATGTTGATGCTTTTGGGATTGATAAATATGTTTTTTTTCATACTGCTAATCTCTATTTACAATAAACAAGGCAGAGCAGTGCAAAGCTCTAAGAGCGATAAGAGGAGAGGATTTAGCACCAAGAAAGTAAATTCGATTCATTTCAATTATTTTTTAACCTTTAAATGTGATTCACTTTAAAAAGTACATACCCATCAAATCTACTTCTTGAGGCAGCTCTCAAAGCTTGTGTTTGAAAGGTTCCCAAAGTTTGGTGCTTCTGCTCCTGTTTTGTTTGTGGAACATTTCCTTTCCTTTATTAAGGCAAACTTTTGTTTTTACTCGCCACTTCACAGACCTTTGGGTGTGATGTGAATATCAAGTGGCTCTTGAGCTTAGACACTGATGGTGAGGCATTTAAGCTCATGTTATATGAGGCTGAAATCAGTATAGTGAACTAATGTTCATCCTCCAGTAAAACAGAAACAGAAAAAGTAAGAAAGTTGTGTATTCTGTAAACAGAATACTTTGAAATCTGTGAAACAGCAACTTCTTAAGTGTTAGTAAAAGTACAGATGTAAGTGAGGGTAATGGTTAACTCTGGAAAAGGGCTGAAAAAAGATTCAAGTGGAAAACTGAGAACAATTAGAGTTTGATTTAAAATGCATGCACATGCATATGTAAGAACACACACTTTGTCATTCCATATCTGATGATTTATATCTGATGATATCATTTTAACACAAACATTACACCTTCACCTTTAAAATTAACTCTCCCAACAGGGACCAATTGTATTTCTGTCCCCATGATGGATTTTTGGATTTCTCTAAGATGACTTTTGAATTCACCGTCCCACTCATACATCAACGTCACACGCAGTTTTCTTGATTCATATCGTTCATATTGAAGCAACAAGGGGTACTGAACACAAGGGCTTTTTGCAATAAAATGATGGTAATCTCATACACTGTAAAAAAATATTTTCAAGATTTGTTATGACAACATTTTTTCTTTTGTCAAATCAACTTAAATAATTTATTTAGTTCAGATAACTTACTATTTTAAGTTTCTGATGACTAAATCAATCTCCTTTATTGTATTAACTTGCTTTTTCCAGTTCAATCAACTTAAAATGTTAAGGCAACCAGGTTACTTAATTTTTTAAGTTAAACCAACAATAATTTTTTACAGTGTAGGAACCGTCTGACCTTAATATTACATTCTGTTGGCTAGCTGGGTTTCCATCATCATCTACACTTTTACAACATTTGCAAATCATTAGACTTGACAAACACCTGAAAAATAGCCGTATCACAGGACATTTTTCCTGGGAAAATTAAAAATATATGACATTTAGCTCCGAAGCTCTGGAATAGCCTTCCTGATATTGTTTGTTGCTCAGACTCGCTCTCCCAGTTTAAAACTAGACTAAAGACGCATTTATTTAGCCAGGCATTCATATAATTTTTTTTATCTTACAGTTACTGTAAATTTGTCCTCTAGCTCATAAACGCTAGAGGAGAACTGGCCCCCGACTGAACCTGGGTTCTCACAAGGTTTTTTTTTCTCCATTGGGTCATCTGATGGAGTTTTAGGACACCATCGGGTCACTTGATGGAGTTTTTCGGTTCCTTGCCACTGTTGCCTTTGGCTTGCTCAGTTGGGGATATTCAAATTAAATGACCCATCATACCATTGATCAGCTCTACCAAACTTGGATGTCTTTTTTCCAGTAATAAACAAACACTGTTAAGTTGTTTAGTAGGGGTGGGAATTGGCAACAATGTGACGATTCGATATAATTGCGATATTTGGGCCACGATTCAATATTATTGCGATTCTCAATATATTGCGATACAAGCAATATATTGCGACTCATGTTCCCCATATTATTCAAAGACATCACAAAAAATGAGCAAAATAAGACTGCTCAACTCACTTTAATTAAATGACACATTTAATTCTGTAAACATTATCTTCTACACATTAACTGAAGTGCAAAAACTTCTTCTTGAACATTCAGAACACCAGACAGGACGCAATTATTCTCTGAATAGGAGACCTCTCACATGAATGTTAAGCTCCAGGCTTGCTACGATAGTCGGTGTTACCTGTGTTACGTGTTTCAGTCGCAACACCGGTTTCATCACTTGCCCACCGCGGCAACGCAAGAACAAACTATTTTTTTAACGCAATTACGCAGTATCCATACAATCCTGCCTGTATTATTACACACACACACACACAGACATAACAAACTTTTCTTTTAACGCAATTACGCAGTATCCGTTCAATCCTGCCTGCATTTACACACACACATACAGAACAGACGCGCGTCAGTATCGATTCTCTTTCGGGCTTCAACAAATCATTACACACACAAATTATGGCAAAATGTCTGTTTTGTCAAATGTCCTAATAAGAGCTGTCTAAAATGATTCAAATAAAGTCTTAAATGAACATTTGTGAGAAAATGGGATGCGCGTCAGATCGCGTCTCTTCCCGCATTGCACTGCATTGTGTAGCCTACAGCTTGCGCTCAACGGTTGTCCGAATTCACGCACTCGTTTTCATTCACTCCTTCAAGTGAACAGTATTAGTGGACTAACTTAGGGAATAAGCCTAACTTACTGAATGATTGTTTAAGGGCGATTTCGGATTCAACCTATGTTCTCAAGCAGTGAAAAATAGAGAAACCAATGAAGAAACTGGAAAGTAAAACAGATAATTCTGTAATTAAATATGCAAAAAAAGATCCATACTTGGCACCTGTGTATCGATACAGTATTGCCACAGAAAATATCGCGATACTATGCTGTAGCGATTTTTCCCCACCCTATTGTTTAGATTGATACTGTGAAGCAGCTTTAATACAATCTGTATTGAAATATATTTGACTTGACCTTTATGTGTGCTCCCAAAAGCCTCACTTCCGTTCTATGACACGTAAATGAATGCTTATACAATGTTCAGGATAATGGCGAAAGAGCTATTCTGTAATGTGAATGTGTCCTGCAAAGAAAAGAATTTAATTCAAACTATAGTCTCACATAGCCAGATGGCTCCCACCGGTCCTTGAAATCCTTGAAATTTTGTGAATCTGAAAAAATAAAATTTTTTAAGGCTCTGGAAATTTTTTGAAAATATGTTATTTCGTCAAAAATTTGTGGCCTATGCGTACTAGCTTGCTTGATTTACGTTAGTTATGCGCTTTTACGCGTTATGTCAAGTGTTTTCCCCACGTGAGGTACTTTGTGTTGTACATTGCCATGACGTTCATGCACGCACAAAACTACTACGATGGTACCTCAACGTTTGTTGTTGGACACAACAAATGTGAATTTGAGGGTTTTGGACCTGGAATGTCAAAGGTGTGGGAACCCTGTATATAGGCTAGTTTATAGCCTGTCCATGCTGCACAAAAATAACCTAGTCCAGGCCAGAAAATAGTAAATGTACCAAAACTTATGAAACTCTAAAATTATTGTTATAATGTCTGAATAGAGTCATGCTTAGTGCAATGGACCTGTATTTGTCAGCTGTATTCATTGATATTGCCCCTGCTGGGGTGGAAAATGGTCAGTTTGAATGTTGATCCAGGCTGGAGGGAGGTTAAAGAAGTAGATCACTATTAAAAAAAAAACTTGCTGATAATTTACTCACCCCCATGTCATCCAAGATGTCCATGTCTTTCTTTCTTCGGTCGAAAATTAAGGTTTTTGATGAAAACATTCCAGGATTTTTCTCCATATAATGGACTTCAGTGGGAACTAAATGGTTTAAGGTCAAAATGAGACTTCCAGTGCAGCTTCAAAGGGCTTTAAACGACACCAGCCAAAGAATAAGGGTCTTATCAAGCGAAACGATTAGTCATTTCAAATATAAATAACAAAGTTTATGTTTTATAAGCTCATATGCTTGCCTTGCTCTGTTCTGTGCGCGTTCATGACTCTCCTGTTTGAACTCGTTCATCAAAATGAACAAATCTTGTTTCGAGTCTAATTCGTTCATTTCGTTCGTTGAATGAACCAAATGACTCGAAAAAGGCTCATTCATTTTGATGAACGAGTTCGAACAGGAGAGTCATGAATGCGCAGCACAGAACAGAGCAAGGCGAGCTTTTTTGCTTATAAAACTTGA
This sequence comes from Hybognathus amarus, assembly GCA_030378365.1. NCBI lineage: Eukaryota > Metazoa > Chordata > Actinopteri > Cypriniformes > Leuciscidae > Hybognathus > Hybognathus amarus. Next base: position 144,259 of record JAQIUQ010001082.1, on the reverse strand, counting down.
ACTTTGTTATTTTTGTATCTTTGTAGTTTTGAAATGAGCGATCATTTAGTTTGATAAGACCCTTATTCATCGTCTGGTGTCGTTTAAAGCCCTTTGAAGCTGCAATGAAACTCATATTTGGACCTTGAAACGTTTGGTGCCCATTGAAGTCCATTATATGGAGAAAATCCTGGAATGTTTTCATCAAAAACTTTAATTTCTTTTCAACCGAAGAAAGAATGACATGGACATCTTGGATGACATAGGGGTGAGTAAATTTATCAGTAAAGGTTTTTTTAAAAGTGAACTACTCCTTTAATGTTGGTCTGGTAGGGTGGATTTGCTGTTCCCCAACAAAACTAACCTGATGAAGCTGTTTGGCCGAGAACATTTTGCTGGTTAAACTTGTTATAAGCCTTGTGGGGACATCAGCATATCAGCCTTCAAAACACAATACGTACTGGTTCGGGCTGGTTCAATAACAAAGCAATGGTGTATAAGAGGAAACTGTATTAGATGCACACAACCAAACTGTTATATTTTGTCTATTCCCAGGCTGTGTATCATGTACAGTCAGTGATCTCTGAGATGGCCGTGTGGGCCAGACGGGCCAGAGTTTACCCCCTGCAGCGCTGCCACCACCTCCTCCAGTGCATCTGATCCGCCCAGCCCCGCTAACACCCACCCTGGGCTTCCCTCTCATCGGGCCACCTGGCTTCACTCCGGGCCCATCATGGGAGGATGCCTTTCCAAACCCAAACCAGGTGATGAGCATATAGAAAACTCTCAGTCTGTGTAGTGTCCCCTTTGATTGAATCCTGTAATAATTGAGACTTGTGTCTCCACCTATATATACACTCACCGGCCACTTTATTAGGTACACCTGTCCAACTGCTCGTTAACACTTAATTTCTAAGCAGCCAATCACATGGCGGCAACTCAGTGCATTTAGGCATGTAGACATGGTCAAGACAATCTCCTGCAGTTCAAACCGAGCATCAGTATGGGGAAGAAAGGTGATTTGAGTGACTTTGAACGTGGCATGATTGTTTGTGCCAGAAGGGCTGGTCTGAGTATTTCAGAAACTGCTAATCTACTGGGATTTTCACGCTCAATCATCTCTAGGGTTTACAGAGAATGGTCTGAAAAAGAAAAAACATCCAGTGAGCGGCAGTTCTGTGGGCGGAAATGCATGTTGATGCCAGAGGTCAGAGGAGAATGGCCAGACTGGTTCGAGCTGATAGAAGGGCAACAGTGACTCAAATAACCACCCTTTACAACCAAGGTGGGCAGAAGAGCATCTCTGAATGCACAGTACGTCGAACTTTGAGGCAGATGGGCTACAGCAGCAGAAGACCACACCGGGTGCCACTCCTTTCAGCTAAGAACAGGAAACTGAGGCTACAATTTGCACAAGCTCATCAAAATTGGACAATAGAAGATTGGAAAAACGTTGCCTGGTCTGATGAGTCTCGATTTCTGCTGCGACATTCGGATGGTAGGGTCAGAATTTGGTGTCTACAACATGAAAGCATGGATCCATCCTGTCTTGTATCAACGGTTCAGGCTGGTGGTGTCATGGTGTGGGGAATATTTTCTTGGCACTCTTTGGGCCCCTTGGTACCAATTGAGCATCGTTGCAACGCCACAGCCTACCTGAGTATTGTTGCTGACCATGTCCATCCCTTTGTGACCACAATGTACCCAACTTCTGATGGCTACTTTCAGCAGGATAATGCGCCATGTCATAAAGCTGGAATCATCTCAGACTGGTTTCTTGAACATGACAATGAGTTCGCTGTACTCAAATGGCCTCCACAGTCACCAGATCTCAATCCAATAGAGCATCTTTGGGATGTGGTGGAACGGGAGATTCGCATCATGGATGTGCAGCCGACAAATCTGCGGCAACTGTGTGATGCCATCATGTCAATATGGACCAAACTCCCTGAGGAATGCTTCCAGCACCTTGTTGAATCTATGCCACGAAGAATTGAGGCAGTTCTGAAGGCAAAAGGGGGTCCAACCCGTTACTAGCATGGGGTACCTAATAAAGTGGCCGGTGAGTGTAGGTCAGTTAACGTGACCCCTGACTGCTGTTGTGATGTGGCTTTCCTTTAGTGCAGGAGGAATTTTAATGCTCTTAATTGCTGTGTTCAAGAGGATTAGACAGTGGAATATGAGTTGTGTTTCGAACGTTTCACAATGTATCGCCGTTTCTCTTCTATGGCGACTGGGGGAGGGGTACTACCCAGGGGCACCGAAACGACTTTCATCTGTCCAAAGACTCAGTTGTGAAAGTGTGATTGTGGGTGTTGAATTTCAGAGGGCGCAGAGACAGGCCGAACGGTTCAAGCCAGTCAGTCACCGTGCTTGGAAGTAAAATGACTTTCTATTCTGTTGTGAGCATTCGGTATGTCAGAGCACCAGGATCACGAGGAAGTTGATTCACTCAATGATTTTATCACAAACTGTTCTTGCAGGTTTATCTATTAAGGTTCCTTTCATGTCAGATAGTGAATGTAGGTCATTCTCAAGAAATGCTGCCAAATGGTGCCATTTTAGCAAAGATGGCAAGTGACAGTTAAAGGAGAACTCCGGTGAACAATGAATATTTGGTCTAATAAAACATTGGTACCTAGTCGATCGTTCTCTGAGATTTGTTTTCATGTTAATTCGAATGTAAAGAGTTTTATCTCTAAAAACTGTTTCAGCGTATAATGCTAGTAATGGGGGCATTGACTAAGTAAAAAGAAATTGCTAGTTTATACCACTAACAAGGCTCAAAATAGCCCCACACTAACACAGTAACATAATGAGGGTCCATACATGCAAAACGAAGCATTGAGAACTTTGTAAGTGTACAGACCGTTTAATAAGAAGATACGTTATAAAGACAGTTCACTTCATGTATACAGACAGGAGCCATCTTAGAATATAGTCTCGATAAGTCGATCCCCAAATGCCGTTCACACAGTTCAGAAGTTCGCTGAACTTCATACAGTTCAGCTCACTCAGCACGACGTTCGTGGTTCGAACTTATCGAGACTATATTCTAAGATGGCTTCTGTCTGTATACATGAAGTGAACTGTCTTTATAACGTATCTTACTTATTAAACGGTCTGTACTCTTACAAAGTTCTCAATGCTTCGTTTTGCATGTATGGACCCTCATTATGTTACTGCCTTAGTGTGGGGCTATTTTGAGCCTTGTTAGTGGGATAAACTCGCAATTTCTTTTTACTTAGTCAATGCCCCCACCCAGTACTAGCATTATACGCTGAAACAGTTTTTAGAGATAAAACTCTTTACATTTGATTATCATGAAAACAAATCTCAGAGAACGATCGACTAGGTACCAATGTTTTATTAGACCAAAGGTTCATTGTTCGCTGGAGTTCTCCTTTAAGACATTTAAAGGCGCAGTGTGTATTTTTTAGCGACATCTAGCGGTTCGGTTGCGAGTTGCACTAAGGGCTCAGCCCACTGCTCACCCCTCCCTTTCAAAGAAGCTACGGTGGCTAAAAGGGGACAAACATATCGTTGTCTGAGACAGCAGAGAATAGCCAGTAAGCCAAGAGTGTGTAACATTGTCACTGTTTCTGAACCACAGTCCATTATAAACCAAATCATGGATACAATTTACAAAGCAATAGTCAGGTGAGGATCAAGGTTCTTAATATATAATATAATTATAGTAATCAGTTGATTGTCTCACAAACGTAACCAGCACATTTCTCCACACATAGCAAACCCATAATACAGCGAGGGAGAAGAACCACATGAAACTATGCTACTATATATTTTTTTCTAACAGGGAAGTAAAAAAATTAAAAAAAAAGGGTGGTGATGGCGCAGTGGATGAGACATGCCTTTGGCGTGAGAGACCCTGGTTCGAATCCACAGTGAGACACAAATGTGTCTCTGAGCAAGACACTTAACTCCTAGTTGCTCCAGAGGCGTGCAACCTTTGACATATATAGCAATTGTAAGTTAAGCTAAATGAATAAATGTAAATGTAAAAATGTAAAAGTTTAGCAGGCTATAATATGAGCTGTTACTGTGGTAAAACAAAGCGTAAAGCCTTGTTTATACTCGACGTGTCCGCATGAGCCCAAAGGTGTGCGCGGCAAAAATGACTTGATTGTAACAGCGCGTGCGCGCCTCCGCATCCCCTCGACACCATTTACTACACACAATAGGCTTTTTTTTTTCTCTGATTTTGAAAACTCTCTGCGAATCGACTTAAAATGCTTCCCGTGATCGACGGGTTGGTGTTTCCTGTAACATACTGTTTTACGGTCAATGACAAGAATACTAATCAGCTGTTTCACGAACGTATCCAGCACATTTATCCCACACATAGCAAAGCCATAACACAGCGAAGGAGATAAACTAAGTTACATGAAACAATCCAACTACAAATTTTATACCACTGACAAGAGAAAAGTCACTACTGTGGTTTTGTGGCTAGCTTCTAGCTTTTTGCTGCTTCTCTTTCAAGGAAGTGACGAAACACGCTCTGTAGCGCTGTTTGTTCGCTGTCGGCTATGGTAGAAACATGACGTCACAATATGTCGACCTTCATAGAAGGGGATTCCACGGTTATGTAGATATAAATGTCTCATTCTAAGGTAATTAAAACATTACGTTTAATTAGCAAGTTCTTTATTCACCACTGAAAACATAGTAATGGATGTCCTATTGCATTTCTGTTAGATACTCAAAATGTTTACCCATTGCACCTTTAATGTTACAAAAGATTTTTATTTTAAATTAATCTTGTGCGGTTCAACACGGACCAAAGAAATGTAAACAAACCAAAAATGGGACATGACCTTACAAGATGCGACCCTAAGAGGACAAAATGCCCAAATGCCGTGTGACAGAGGGATTTCTGCCGCTGTTGTGACTCCTTTTCACATTTTTATAAGTTCTTCATGAGTTTGGTCAAAATACCATCATATGTAGCTACGCACATACAACGAGCACATTTATCCTAGCACACAGCTTTGTTTTGTATATTCGGTAAGTTCCACCATAATTATACGTAATAAAAACTGACCAATCAGGTTGTGAACATTCCTTTAGGTTAGGTGTTAAAATGCCAGGAGTGTGAACACACCCTTAAAATGTATGCACTATACATACCAAGACTTTTTTAAATTGTCAAATGCAGTTGAAAAGAAGGCGAAAGAAATTCTGGATTTTTTTAGGAAAACTTAATGAAAAAAAAACTTTAAATGAGAAAATTAAAATGTAAATAAATGGGGAAATGCAATCTGACTAATATTTTGATGAAAAAAAATATTATATTTATTATTGATAGTATTTATTAAATGTATTTTCCCTATATTAATCACTAAATATAATCCACCAAATAACATGACTACGTTTCTGTTACATTTTATCATTGGTACGTCATAAATGGTACCGTGTTTTAATAATTATTTGTATGTAATCAGTATTTCAAACCGCTCCATAAAAATGACATTTGTTAACTTTGAAGAAGTATGATGTTGACTCCAAATCCAAATTAATAAAAACCTTACAACCCGTTTTGTTGAGCTGATCAAAGGTCAAGTGGGAATGGGAACATAATGTAGATATTAGACCTATTGCCGAAACGACTAAAATGTACGCACCTTACACATATTTCATGATTGTCATTAATGCCCATACATAATTTCTTTCTTGTAGGCTAAATAAGGGAATGAGATTTTGAGTGCGGTTTCTTCCATTAAATGAGCCCTTAGGGGAGTATGTTCTCTAAATGATCTGTCAGATGTTATTTTCTCTGTTCTGACACTGAAAACAAAGCGTCTGGAGCCAGCTCTGTGATGGCGAGTTTTCTTCCTTTCCTCTGCCGGCTCAGTCATCTTGCATGATTTTCCATTGATTTTAATTAAGCTTCACTCAGCAGGTGTGAATTCCTGTGTGATTAAGGCATAAGAAGCAGGTCCTCAGCACATTTTTCCAGCTAGAGAGAAAGCCAGCAAGATCGAACTGTAATGGAAGCACACTGCACAATCGCCTTCGATAAAGACTATACATTAAATAGTCCTTTACTTTCCAGTGTTCCTCTCCAGCTTATTATCCTTTATCTACAGAAATAAGCATTGTACTTATACACTTAAAAAAAATAAGGTTCTTAATTGGCATTTATGGTTCCATGAAGAACCTTTAACATCAATGGAACCTTTCTAAAGGTTTTTTAGATGTTCTTCACACTAAGATACTAAAAGGTTCTTTGGGAACCGAAAATAATTCTTCAATGACATTGCTGTGAAGACCCTTTATTTTGAAGTGTATATTAGGTTTAATTTCACTTGAATTTGCTCTGAAACATTAAATGTCTGTCTGAAGCTAGTTTCTTAATGAGGTACCTACATATTAAAAATACTATCTGTTTTGTCATTGCACATAATTTGCCTTGGGAGTTCAATATGGCAACATATAAATCCCAATGCATTGTTATTTATTGCTTCAATTAAAGATCAATTTGTATCAAACAAATTCGATCTGTTATCTAATAGGGGTGTAACGATACACAAAACTGACGGTTCGGTTTTCCCACGGTTTTGACGTCTTGGTTCGGTTCGATTCGGTTTAGAAAGCTAAAATGGCTTTTTTTTTAAACAGTGGTTTAATTAAAAAAAAAGGTCTTTGTCTTTAAATTAAGTCAGTTACAATTAAACATTTCACAAGGATTAAAAAAATCTGCTAATGCTGTGAACTATGTTGAAGGCTGCACATTACTATAACATTAAATGTTGTAGCCTAGACTTTTAACCTAAATTCAGATGCCATTTATTTTTTAGATATAATAATCAACACACAACACGTTGTATGAAAACATGTAAACTGAACATAAGGCAGTTTTTACATTAACTTGTGTTTTTTTACTCTAATAATTTACACAGTTGTCATTTTCATGAAAGATATTTTAAACATAAATTAAATAATCAAGATATCATTAACAGGTTAAGTAAAATATAATATACAGGCTAACATAGTGCATTTATTTAGTGCAAAGGTTCATTTATAGGAAGTTGTGGACACTGAATCACTTGCCTGTTGAGGTAAATATAATGCTATAGTGAGCTTTGCTGTTTTATTGACGTCTTTCCGCGGCTGAAACACTGATTGAGCGATTACACGAGTTATGATGCCTTTCAGTAAGTATAGTGTATCTTTCAACATACCTTCAGGTGTCTTTTCTGTAACTGAGGAAGAGATGATCGCGTTTACTCGCGCGCCGCGCTGCCGCTTGAAATGAGGAGCCTAGTAAGCGATCTGTCACGTCACATCAAAGAGCGCCAAAACGCCATTTATTGTTTGAATTTCGTGATCAAATAGACAGAATCTGAAAGATTACACCTTGCTTATTCTCGAAAGTAACAAAACACGGAGCTTGTTATTTGGTGTTAATGGTGGTTAGGCTACAAAACTGAATTCGTTGTGTACTGTTTACATAAGACATGAGGTCCATTGAGCCGGGCTGGGCGGGGCCGGGGTAGCAGGGGGCGGGGCGGGGCGTGTTCGGTACGCAATGACAGTATCGCGATTCGAATCGTGAGTTCAGTATCGCGGTTTTTCGGTTCGGTCTAGAAAATCGTTACACCCCTATTATCTAAAGAACAGAATCTCTATGATGTACTTATATCATGCAATTTTTTTTCAGTAGAGGTCAAAGTTGAGCTCAATCTTTTGGACAAAGAGAAAGAGGTGGACCTGATGTCTCCTAATGGAAAGGCCAGTCCATTTTCAGAATGCAGACCCAATGGATCTCTGGGACACTGTTCGGACGAGGACAGCATGACGCTGCGGCCGCAGCGTAAACACAGAGATTTCATAGAGGCGTCTGTCTGCCACGTAAAAGACCTTGAGAATGGACAGTAAGTTTTTGTTTATTGCTCCTATTGGGATTTTTAAAAAGTCTTTGTTACAAAGTTATAAGCCATGAACCAAGCCAACCAGCTACGGTGCGAATCATAACATTAAAAACTTTGATTTGAAGCAAAAAAGTATTTGAAAATCGGCCAAAAAGACAAAGCTACAAGACTGTGTACTCAACGGCTTTAGTGAGGGAATGAACAACAAAGCATTGTGAACAATTAAAAAACATGGACGAATAGGAAAGTACTCACTTAAAAATGTTGATTATATGTATATAAACAACTGCAATAAAATATGCACATATATACAAATATTTAAGTATTTTGAGTTACATCATTGATTACGTCATACGCAGTGCTTCATGGGAGTGGGCGGAGCTAAAGAGTTCTTTTGGGCTGTTTTGATTGTTATGACTCTCTGATTGGTGGAATTTTCTGTACAGCGTCAATTGTAATGTAGTTTTCACCACGAAATCCACTGTTAAACATTATTTTAAGGATAGGTTGAAATTATGTGTGCTGATGGCTTCAACAGAAGCAAAAACCATGGATTAACAACCTCATAACTAACAGTAGGGCAATCTTTAAAGGTTTATAAGGTTCCATAAGTTTCTTTATAGAGAAAATTAATGCAGTTTTTACTTTCGGGACCTGGTTGTTCCACTCAATACTGAATTTGCATATATCCTTGAGCAAGATTGATTATTTTTCTGTTCACTCATTAAAAACAGTGTTTACAAAAGGCTGACAAAAGGTTTTTTTTCTCAGCGATGCCATAAAACAGTAGTTCCCAAATGTTTTAGAGTGTCATACCCCTATTTGCCAATATTTGCCCCTTTTAAATTGATCACTTTTAAATGTATGTGTCATGTTTTATGTCAAATTCTTAAAATTATATTTATCTATTTATTAATATTATAAATAAAGCAATAAATTAAACTAATTCATTTCAATCAAATTAAGTCAGTATCAACAAAAGCCATCTTTGCACTACAGTGCACTAAGCTGCATCTAGATGTATTTATTTTACACACTGTTTATTAATGTTGCTTAAAGATGGCAGGTATGCAATTACAATGGTGTGAATAAATTGTGAGATAATGTTTTACATAAAAAAATAATTAAATAGAGAAATATGAAATGATGATAAGTGATGGAGTGATGCTTTTAAATATTAAATTACTACGGCCAGTATAGTGTTGGCAAGCTTGCCTTATCAGTGAGTCATTAATTAATCTATTCATTCAGTAACAAAGCAAGTGGCTGCAGTTATGAATTGGTCATTGAATCATTGACTCTCCCGATTCGTTCAAAGCTACGAATTCGTTCACTAACGAAACACCAATGCGTGTTGCAGGAAGAGAAAGATTGTACATTTTAAATGCATATATTTGTATACCATGAGTACGCTAGCATATTACTGTAGATGTCATCAAAGCTTAGAGATAGAGGTATTAAGGATTTAAGGTTGTCAGTTTTTCCCCTGTTGACATACTTAATGTCATACTGGCATAAATGACATCCTTCAGTTGTAACCTTTAATGCATCAATATTGGGTTGTGTTTTGGACGTTAGAGCTGTGCTGATCATATGTGTTCTGTTGTGTTTGGCAGAATGCGTGAGGTGGATTTGGGGGCAGGTCGTGCTCTGCTCATTAAGGAACATGGAGAATTCTTTGCAATGGGACACAAGTGCCCACATTATGGGGCTCCACTGGTCAAAGGTGAGTGGCGTCCTGTGGAGCTTTCCTGGTCCTCTACATTCCAGAGCTAAGGATGCTAATGGCTCTCAGAGATCAACTATTTTCTATTAAATATTTAGATATTTCAGCCTTTTCAAATAGCAAAACAGATTGTTCTTTCAGTATTACTGTGTATTAAAAAACTATTCTTCTCTATCTAGGCGTGCTATCGAAAGGACATGTGCGATGTCCATGGCACGGGGCATGTTTTAACATTGCTACGGGTGATATTGAGGATTTTCCTGGACTAGACAGTTTGCCTACCTTCCAGGTAACAAAAATATATACTTTGAATATGCCCTGATAGGGCGAAGGCCCTATTGTTTTCCTTAGGATTATTATTAGGGCCCAAGCCCTGAAAGGGCAAAGGCCCTATTGCTTTCCTTAGGATTATTATTAGGGCCCAAGCCCTGAAAGGGCGAAGGCCCTATTGTTTTCCTTAGGATAAATCGGTTAAATCAAATATCGGCACTTAACATGCTCGAAAACTCTTGAAACTTTGCACATGGGTCAGAACCCGCGGCCATCAAGGCCGGGCTGAAGATGGTACCCAGGCGTGGCAGGGGTGCTCGACAGCATGCTCCGAAAACTTGGTCCATAAATCAAACACGCTTGCATGTAATAATATGAAACTAATAATAATATGAACACATATTGATCTCAACGGTTCATATATACATCACACTCTTACTTTTTACCCCAGCCCAACAGAAAGTCGGATATTTAGGATTGTTTGGAAAACGCTTGCAATGGAATTTGAAATACTCCTCCTAGAGAATTCAAACATACGGCACGAAACTCAGTCAGCATGAAGTCAAGACATTGAGGAGGAAAGTTTGCGAGGGGATTTTTGATATCTCGAATAGTTTGGCCGTGGCAAGGAAACGAAATTATGGCGCAAAAAGAGAAACAGGAAGTGTGTTATAAATTCTTTATACATTAGCTGATCTTGGTGAAACTTCAGCAGTGTGTTCGTTGTAAGAGGCGAGTTACATGGATGTGACTATTGTGAATCAAACCCTCTTATTTTTACCCGATTTGCTTCAAACTTTATGTGTATAATGTAAACACATGGCAGATATAGACCTGTGAAAAGATTATTGATATCTTAGATACTGTTGCTGTGGCAACGCATCAAACTTTAAAATTCTTGTTTGATGCTTTTGAGACTCTTAGCATGCTTGAAATTGCATAAAACTCGACAGACACATTACTTTTCTTAGCCAGTAGACATGTGCAAAGTTTCAGAAACGGGCGTGGTGAGGGCTCAGTAGCGCCACCTTTTGTCAAAAGTGGGGGGATCAGTTTTATCTACAGTTACAAAAATCGTAATGTATATTGTTCTCCTCGAGCCAGACAACTTTCTAATTTACAATAATTAGGTTAAGACCAACAGAAAGTCAGATATTTTGGTTTGAATATGGTGAGCCTCTCTCTGAGCCTACGTCTCTGTATGGCAAGCCCTTTTAACATTTAAAAGCTAAGTTTGCCTATCCGGAATTAACATTGTAGATATCAACAACGTCTTTCTGACTAGTCGTAATTACATTTTGGATAGTTTGTATTATCATTTAAGATATCTGTAACGTAATTGTGACTAGTCAAAACGACAGATAGAGTATGGCAAGCCGTTTTAACATTTAATCATTTAATTAAAGGGCCAAAGCCTGCGGCACTGCCACCCCGGTGCCTTTAGGTAACTAAAGGAACCAGGGTTGTGGTGCCACCGGCTTGGGCCCGCAATCGCTGCTCGCAGCTATATATTTTTATTGAATTACTTTTTTAATTTGTGATTTTAGTGTATTTGCAGTTTGGAATTTTTATCCTATATTTAGAAAACAAAATTAACTTATTGATGAATCGTTTAATTCAATTCAATTCAAGTTTATATGTTTTCTGGAGTATCTGTTTTCAGTCAGAGATGAGTGAGTCAAAGTGATTTCCATATGGAAGTAAAATACTATATATAACTATAAGATGATACTTATACAACTATAAGATGATATAAGAATCATGACTTTTGAGTGAAAGTTAAACGTCAAAGTTTAAAGTTAAAGAATGATGCACAAATAGTGAACGAAATCTATTGATTAAGAAAAAGCATATTCCCAAAAAGACATGTACGTGGTACATAGCCTACTGCTGATCAGAAGAGAAAATGAACCTCAGTATGTGTCATCACTAAACAGTGAGGTGTTTTCATAATCCTACTGTTATGTAATTATCCGCCATGTCGATTTTCTTTTCTCATTATTTCAGGTCAGAGTCGAAAAAGGAGAAGGTGATAATAAGAGCAAACAAGCAGGTAAAGAGTCTCTCTGTGTCTGGAGTATGTGTGTAAAGAGAGTTAAATTTAACAACAGTTGTAAATGGTAACGTGTGGGAAATCATCTGTTTCCTGACAGGCCCTTCAGACTCAGCGGCGGTCAAAGGCCATGTCAAAATGTTCAGCTGTCATCAATTCCAGCACTGGATTCAGCCACGTTCTCATTATTGGATCAGGTTGCAGCCATAATGTTATAAAATGCACTAACATGGGGGCAAATTCACTAGATAGTGTTGTTCTAGAGGAATCGAATCTCAGTACATATTCATTAAAAGGATGCATCTTTAACAAAATTAATTGCTCAGACATTAAGTACTATAGCGCACATGTACTGAAGGGCTTTTAAAACTGGACTTAACCCTGGGCTATTATTGTTGTAAACCCTGCTTTTAAACCCGGGTAAAGGGACATTTAACACTTGTTACCTGGGTTTGTAAAACCCTTGGCATCGTTTTTGCAGTGTGAAACGATACCACTAGATGCTTATAAACATACAACCAACTGCGTGCCTCATGTTCACATGCTTAGACGATGGAAAACATGTCAATTGGAGTGAAGAAGAATTTCATTCTTATCTTTATAGTCTGAAAAGGCCATTTAAAAAAAACTGTACTGATACAGTTGGCAATCTATAGCCATGAGCTCTTACACACACAGCTCTCGCGCACAGCTAATAAAAGACGTTAACTCTGGGTTTGGGAATGTATCGAGTGAAACGTCATCTTATGAATACCCAAGATTTATTATTAACCCCCAGTAAATTATGAGCAGTGTGAAACATGAAGCAAGATAACCCAGGATTCCTAGGGTTAATGACCAAGGGTAATCTATTTCAAGTGTGAAAAGCTCGTGTCTAATTAAATTGGATTTCAGGTAACCTGAACCTAACATGACGCCATTTTTGCACTGAAATACTGTGTGCACTTTTACTGGATCCACCCTACTGTACATGTGTAGCTTACTGCTGTAGCTTTACAGTCCTCTAAACTTGTCAACTGGGTTATATACATTATTCACAGTAAAACATTAATTGCTCATATTGTTTAATCTATTTACATGTGGGTGACGTTCCTACCATGTACTTTAACATGCCATGACAAAAGACTCACACTGAGCCATTCGTTTGCATATAATTTCCTGTCCCAAACTGATTTTAGCTACTTGTATTTCTTAAACATGTTTTATGGCAGATAAGGAGCTGAATTTCTACATTTGCTATAGACTAGACTGTCCAAAGTTTGCCTTCCATCTTTAAACATTTTACAATGCATTTACTGATTGCTAAGTTAAAATAAAGATAAAATGTAAGAGATAACATCCAAAGCATCGGCTAAATTTATGCATTTAGATTCAGATTTAGATTCAGATTATATTCAGAGTTCAAGATAAAGACAGCCACTAAAGTTTAAGATCGGTAAGATTTTTTATGTTTTTAAAAGAAGTCTCTTCTGCTCACCAAGGCTGCAATTTTTTGATAAAAAATACACAAAAAACACAGTAATATTGTGAAATATTATGACAATTTAAAATGACTTTTTTATGTTAATATATATTAAAATGTAATTTATTCCTCTGAAAAAAAGCTGAATTTTCAGCATCATTACTCCAGTCTTCAGTGTCACATGATCCTTCACAAATCACTCTAATATGATGATTTTATGCTCCAAAAACATGTATGATTATTATCCATGTTGAAAACAGTTTTTTACATTTTTATTTCAGGATTCTTTGATGAATAGAAAGTTCAAAGAACAGCATTTATTTAATTAGAATCTTTTATAACATTATAAATGTCTTTACTGTAACTTTTGATCAATGTAACTCATCCTTGATGAATAGAAGTATTGATTTCTTATTTATTTCCCCCAAAAATAAAATACAAATTCTTACTGACCCCAAACTTTTTAAAGGGTAGTGTTTAATGTAACAAAAGCTTTCCATTTCAGATAAAAGCTGTTCTTTTGAACTTTCTATTCATAATTTTAAATTGTCATAATATTTCACAATATTACTGTGTTTTTTTGTGTATTTTTTATCAAAAAAAAAATGCAGCCTTGGTGAGCAGAAGAGACTTCTTTAAAAACAAAAAATCTTACCGACCTTAAACTTTTGACATACATCACCCAACATGTGGCATGTTAACAATGTCAGTTTTTACTGTCAAAACTGATATTAGGAAAGCAAATGGTCTGACCTCTGTTGATGTTCTCACTCAGGTCCTGCTGCTCTGGTGTGTGCTGAGACTCTGAGGCAGGAGGGCTTCACTGACCGTATAGTGATGTGCACCATGGACAAACATCTGCCTTACGACAGGCCTAAACTGAGTAAGGTTTGTACACAGAACAGTCCATAGAACAGTGTGAGATTTAAGGTTTACAATCCAAAATTATTCGTAAAACTGTTTTTCCAATATTACCTCAAGTATGCTAAAATGCAGCAGGCATAATAATATTGATTGAATGCTTTTCTCTTCAGTCTTTAGAGAGCACAGCTGAGCATCTGCAGTTGCGATCCTCTGACTTCTTTCAACTGCACGACATAGAGATCCTTTTAGAAAAAGAGGTGAGACCCTTTCGCCTGAAATTTACTAAGGTTTACTTCATTTAATGAGGAAAAATTAGCCTGGGAAAACCCAGACAACTTCCGGCAAATTTAGACTTGCTCTGAAAGTTAGTTTGGCAAAGAGCTCATTCAAGCCCATTTCCAATCCGTTAGAAAGTCGCGGCACCTATCAGAAACGTTGAGGCGAGCTTTACACGATGACGACAGCGCGTGGGATTTTGAAACAGATTTTGTAGCCTACATTACAAAGATGGATGCCGCCGTAGAACATCACTCGTTTGAATCAGCTATCAGCGTCTGTTTTAAGCGATTTGAACGTTTACTTTTTTGTTAAAAACCGAGCAAAGAACAACACTCGAGATATTTCTCCGTCGGCCGCTGCTCTGCATACGTCATCTCCTTCATCGCTCTGATTGGTTTTACGCCGCCTTCACACTGGCAGTTGAAATCAGCTCCGTAATACGCAATACGTTCCCAACGGACGTCGTACTACACAGTGAAAGCGTCGGACATGGGTAGAACAAAAGGAGAGAGGTTAATTCTGTCAGTTCTGTATGATCTCTCTAATGAGGTTATATTAGACATATTAATAGGAAGGCTGCTGACACGTCTAGGTCGACTAAAAACTGTGATATGGTGATCAATAGTTTAATGTCTGCCTACAATTTAATTGTATTAACTGCCCCCTAATAACGTTAGAAAGTCATGAAAATTAAAAAAATGACATGACAACTTCTCATTATAAAATCATTATTTATTTTATTAAACGTTAATAATTCAGGTTTGTTTATCAGTACCATAGCAACGCTCAACTTCCACTGGAATTTTCGGATAGGAACCGTCCGTAGCTTTTCGCAAGAGTTCAAATTTTTTGAACGCATCCGGATGACCAGACGGACACGATTTTCTTCGCACCGCACTCGGTTGGACCCGTTTCGGACCCATTCGCATGCGGTCTGCGAATCTCCATAGGAAATGAATGACTTCCGAGTCGTTTCGGTAGCCGCATGGAGCTAAGTTTCAACTGCCAGTGTGGAGGCGGCGTTGCAAAGCGTCGGACGCGGGTAGAACAAACATGGCGCAGAGATTAGAAAGGTTGATTATCTCAGTTCTGTATGATCTCTCTGATGAGGGTTATAGAGATATTAATTGGAAGACTGCTGCGTGAGTAAAGTTGCTTAGGACGTTGATAACGTCAGATCGGCTAAAAAATGTGATATAGTGGTCAATAGTTAAATGTCTGCCTACAATTTAATTGTATTAACTGCCCTAACAATGTTTGAAAGTCATGAAAAAAATGACATGACAACTTATCGTTATAAAATCATTATTTAGTTTATTAAAAGTTAAGAATTCATGTTTGTTTATCAGTACCATAGCAACGCTCAACTTCCGCTGGAATTGACGGATAGGCACCGTCTATAGATTTTCTTAAGAGTTAATTTTTTTAATGCATCCGAAAGACCAACGGACACGATTTTCTTCGCACTACACTCGGTTCGAACCCCTTTTGGTCCCATTCGCATGCGGTCTGCGAATCTCCATAGGAAATGAATGACTTCCGATCGTTTCGGAGTCATCTGGAGAGATCTCAACTGCCTTTCAACTGAGGATTTCAACTGAAGGCGGCGTGAAGGTGGCGTCCAGGTCTACCCGCGATGTCCGTTGGTGACGCCCCTCTGGAAATGATTTGTCTATAACGCTTTGCCAGACCATAACTCAGTTACAACTAAGAATGGTCTGGTTTTAAACAGGCTAAGGAAAAATAGCCTCATTGGAAAAAAAAACGTACCTGTGCAATTTCTGTCCAGTAAGTGGCGCTGAAAGCTGAAACAGATGAATGTGAATCTGGCAACGTTTTATTACATTGGTTGTTGCATATCGTACTTAGCGGTGGTTGGAAATGAAATGTCTGGTGAGTGGAGCTAAAAGTGTTAACGCAAAGTTAGAGATAGAGATAACCATGGGATTTCATCTTGCTTCTACAATCGTGCAAAAGTGTTTGTACACGGAACTGCACGAAAAAAAGCCTTTTGTAATTGATACATCTGCCCCTTTCATAATTTGTTAGATAAGGAATAAAGGTTGTTGGTGTTTTACTGCCTCTAGCATTCTTTTCAGCTGGAAACGGCAGTGAATTGTATCATGACATATTCGTAAGACTTATGGTGGAGAAAAATATTAATATCATTCTAACCTCTTTAGGCACATTTCAAAAAAGTACTGCGGTGGTACAATGGCACAGTGATGGTATCAGATGGTTAAACTATGGTTTTTGAAATACTTCATTGGTACACTACTTAAAAGTAAAGGTTCTTTATTGGCATTTATGGGTCCTTGGAGAACCTTTCATTTTACAAAAGCTTCTTTATTTTGGAGCAAAGTGCTTTAGATTTTTAACATTTTCTTCAATCATGGTATCTTTTAAGAACTTCTTTGGAGAACCCAAAAGGTTTTTTCAATGGCACTGCTGAAAACCCTCTTATGGTATCTTTATTTCTAAGAGTGTACCTCCAGAGGATACCATGATACTTTTTGGTTTCATTAGTGATATGACCCAGTATCTTAATAATTGAGTCTAAATACGTGCCATTTTTTACAAATGTATATGCAGAATTACAAAACTGCCATATGTTTCTTCATAGGTTGTTTCCGTGGATGTAAAGACACGGACTGTGATATTTCGGGATGGTTTTAAAATGAGATCGAAAACTCTTCATTGCCACTGGAAGCAGGTAAAGGCCACACATCACATGATTAGTTATTGATCCAATGAGTATTTAAAAAAAGTGTTGAATTAATAAGTTTCATCCTTCATCTTTATAGACCCAAACCTCTGAGCTACAAAGGCAAAGATGTGGGAAATGTGTTTCACCTCAGAACACCAGAGGATGCAACGGCATTAGCTACACTCGCCAGCAGTAAGAATGCCGTCATTGTGGGAACCTCGTTTATTGGTGAGAGCTTATTGGAAATTAATAGTCACTGTTTAGTTGAATATGATTCAGTTACATGACAATAGTCATTTGCACTTGTCACCCAAAAATGAAAATTCTGTCATCATTTTACTCACCCTCATCTCGTTTCCAAACCCGATATCAGACTTTTGTTCATCTTCGAAACACAAAGAACACGAGAATGAACCTCATTTGTTCTTGCAGAAGCTCAGACGTATGCGTAACACGAGAATGAATATCATTAGATTCTCGTAAATCAAGCAAGCATGCTTGAGACTTATGTATTTACCTATGTGATGTGCATTGATCAATGTGAGTAAAAGCCTAAATTCAATCTGTTCATCATATAAAGTGATCATGTCTCTTCAGATAATTTGCACTAATCCTATTAATTCATATGGATGCATGAAAGTTTTACAGGTTTGGAACAACATTAGGGTGGTGACTAAATGATGACAGAATTTTCATTCTGGGTGAACTATCCAAGATGATTGAATGGATTCCTCCTGTGAGGAAAATTTGACTTCATACATCCACTAAAATCACCTTAACATCAGTTGAGTTAAAAAATCATTGCAAAAGAAAAAAACTCTCTTGCAGCATTTGTTTGCCGATATCAGTTGTTTCAACAAAATGTAAACATTTTAACTGGTTTAAGTGTCCACATACTTTTTGGTCTGCTTTATGAAGAATAAAGTATGTGATGTGATGTTCAGGTATGGAGGTGGCTGCAGCTCTCACAGATAAAGCTCACTCAGTGTCTGTGATCGGCATAGAGGCCGTGCCGTTCCGGAAAGCTCTGGGGAGAAAGTGGAAAGCTTTGATGAAGGTGAGAGAATATGTATCTTATCTACAGTATTCTATCCATCCATATATATAGAGAGACTGAATATACAGTATATTGTAACACGGTTCAGTTGTTGTAGGAAGAAGGAGGCGGTAACATTTTACGATTTTAATAATAAATAAAACAAGTACAAAACGAAAATAAAAGACCGCAGCCCCTCACGGATGACTGCTGTCACGTATATAAAACAAAACACAAGATCAGGCCTGATCCTCTCTTGATCTTCACTGTCGTCGCTCCCACTTTATGCTTCCGCTATATAATAGTATTAAGACTTAAGCTTTGTATACGTAAATAAGCATTTATAATAATCTTTAAACGGTGTCTCAGAGATCCCCAACGCAAACCCATTTGAACGTCAGTAGATTTTTATCATACGATTAACGGTTTTTTGGCCTAGCAAACTTTGTAGTTTTCTTTCGAATGCTTTTGCAACAGGATGCGGCATGCGCTGCGCTATGAAACCCATTCATTTTTAATGGCCTGCGCCGCGCGTGGACGTTTTGTTGCTTCTTCGACCAAAGCGCAACTTGCGCAAGCGGGTCTAACTAGACCAGAAACAAAACAACAGGCACGCGCACACACTTTGTTTGGGCTTGCGAGCCGGCCAAATAGTTGGTTAACGTTATGTTTTGAGTGGATGACGCAGCGCAAGGCGCCGAAATGGATGCTAGTAAGATTCTGAATGGAAAGTTTACTTTTAAAAAGTTGGCAAATGGTTCCATTGACAAGACCAAAGTGATCTGTGTATTTTGTCGTTGTGAACTGAGCTATCATCATTGCAGCACGTCCCGTATGAAATACCGCTTGATGATGGCCAAGCACACACACACACACACAGCTGATGCGAATTCTCCGCCCCCTCGTCAATATCACGACCTTTCAGTATTTTTTTCACTTTTTTATTGATGGACAGTGTTACATTGTGTGAGAGATTAATTTGAACACATCATATGCCAATGTCAATAAAAAACATTCAATTTGCACAAAGCAAGCCGATCCACTTTTCCATGTTGATAAGAGCATTAAAATGAGAAAAAATAATGGGACAAAAATAAATCAAGAGACATTTAGAATAGATAAAAATGTGCGATTAATTGCAATTATTCATGAGTTAACTATGACATTAATGCGATTAATCGCGATTAATATTTTAATCGTTTGACAGCACACACACATATATATATATATATAAATAGAATTCACTTATATTCTGTATATTTTAATGCAAAAATTAACTAAGCAAACAGATAAATATGAAGATATGCTTTAAAAAAAGGGTGAAGTGTGAACCTTCAAAAGCTTAGAAAGCTAAATAATTGTTAAACAATACAGTTTAGTAAATAAAAAAGCAATTGTATTTGCTTAGGCATTCATTTTATAATAGCAAAGTTAAGCATGTTTAAATTAATACATTTAAATCATTACTTTTGCCAGTGTTTTGAGTGTGTATAATAACTTTCAACTTTTATAAATTTTGTACGTGCACCATCAATTTCCTACATTGCTGTTTAATGCATCTCATATTCTCTTCTTGCATAATAAACTCTAAAAGGGTGAAATGACTCACTTGACTGTATTTTATCCCTTGCTGTAACCACATTATTCATGATTATTTCCCTCATTGCATTTTTCTTTTCTTTTTGTTTCTCTGCTCAGCTGTTCGAGTTGAACAGGGTGAAGTTCTACATGTTGACGTGAGGTGTGGGAAGATGCGAGGGCATAATGGACAGGTATCATGAAAGTGAGAGAAACAGGAGTTCAGTGAAGTGTAGGTCTCTCTGTCTCTCTGCCTCTCTCTCTCTCGTTCCTGTAGATTGATTAATTACACTTGCTCTCACAGTGGCTCTGCTTATCTTTGAATATTTTCTAACACATCTATTGCATTGATGGAGTGGCCCTGGGCTAAAATACAAGAACTCATAACACGAGAACAGCCAGTGAAGTAAATGTATAATTGAGATTTAGCTGAATTGTGATCTGTTATGAAATTACACTTTTGATAAATATGTCTTTCTAAAGAAATAATAATGAGATTTGTGTGCTGTATTTGAAGTCACATTAGTCAGACTAAAGTGCCAACTATAAAAACAAATGTGAAATTGAAATCTGTTTGTTTCTTTTATTTCAATAGTTAAAAGAAGTGGTTCTAAAAAGTGGCAAAGTCTTAAGAGCTGACGTCTGTGTTATTGGCATAGGTGAGTCAATGAAATTACAGAAATCTGGCTTTCGTTTTTTTTTCCCTCTTCCTTAATTTCCTGTTGCAAGTCCCATTGTAGTATTGACTATAAAAACATATAAATTATAAAAATGTTTAAATTTTTCAAAAGTCTCTCATGCTTACTAAGGCAGAAAAACAGTAATATTGTGATATATTATTACAATTTAAAATAGCTATTTTCTGTTCGAAAATGTAATTTATTCCTGTCATGCAAAGCTGAATTTTTAGCATTATTACTCCAGATCCTTCAGAAACATTTCTTATTATTATCAATTTATATTTATCTATTATCTATCTATCTATCTCATCTATCTATCTATCTATTTCTATCTATCTATCTATCTATCTATCTATTTATCTATCTATCTATCTATCTATTCTATTCTATCTATATATATATATATATATATATATATATATATATATATATATATATAGCAGGGTTTGACATTTAAGGGGCGGTTGATTATCGATTTCACTTTTCTAACTTTAGTTAGTGTGTAATGTTGCTGTTTGACCATAAACAACATCTTCAAAGTTATAACGCTCAAAGTTCAAAGCTAAGGAAGATATTTGCTTTTAAAGAAATTGTTTTTTGCGATTTTTTGTAAAAAAAAAACAAAAAAAAAACAAACAAAAAAAAAACACTTTCCCTTGATCTGAGCGGTACAAGACTTGGCTACTAGTGTGCCTCCTGGACTCACATTTTTTTTACTCTTTTTGACTTTTTTTGAATTCTACAATGTTAAGTAAATACTTAATCTTGTATTTGGGTCAAAAATGGGCACCCATAGAAATGAATAGGAAAAACTGCAATTTATTTTAGAGCATTCTACAATAAGCTAAAATAAGACACCAGGTGACAGCAAAGTCACTTCATCTTTAGGTTTTAGCTCTAAGAACTTATTGGAATGATATTTTAATGTAGTTAAAATTTTGTTAAAATAAAACATAAAAATAAGCATAATTTACATAGAAAATATGGTACTTTTTGAAGTAAATAAATTAAAAAAATCCCCCCCCCAAAAAACCCCCACCATAAATAGATCGACACCAAAACTTTATCGAAGACAGTGATATAACATTTATAATAAATAAAAATTGGGACCCACATTTGTCCAGGGTTGTGTTACAGGATTAAGGGCTATAAAGTGAATACGATTTGAGGGCTACAAAATACATATTTGTGTCAGGGTCCTGATTATAAGTGTGTGTGTTTAGGCTCGGGTCCAGCCACAGCATTCCTAAAGCAGAGCGGAGTGCACATGGACTCCAAAGGATTCATCCCAGTCAATAAGGTTCAGTCATTCTGCATGTTACTGTATCTACTGTACATCTCTTACTACAGTACATGTTATAACACATTATCATCTGTTACCAAACTGGGCCAATCTGCCCATACTTATTTCTGCTGTAACAGTGATAAAGTGTTTAGTGCGATGACCTTGAGTATTACATGCTAATGAGTCAAAGGGCAATCTCATAATAGTGTGTAAATTACACCTTTAACCCTTTCAGACCATGCAGACGAACATCGACGGGGTCTTTGCTGGGGGTGACGTGGTAACGTTTCCTCTAGCTCTACGCAGCAATAAGAAGGTGAACATTCCCCACTGGCAGATGGCTCATGTACACGGTAAGACCTGATGTGAATATTGTTTCATTCATTCAACCATAAGGAGAACTAGATTTTGACTTTTTTCCATCTTTTACTGCAGGTAAAGTGGCTGCACTTAGCATGATGGGAAAGGCTTCAGATATTAAAACGGTGCCTTATTTCTGGACAGCCATGTTCGGGAAAAGCATACGATATGCAGGTAAGTGCGAACTTCTAGCACTGAAAAATACACTTCATGAAGAACACGCTAGCCTCAGTGAGTTTTTGACGTAGTTTCAACGTCAGCATCTCAAGTGCTTTAAATCTTGTTGTCAAGGTTACGGAGAAGGCTTCGATGATGTCGTCATCCAGGGAGATTTGGATGAGCTGAAATTTGTTGCATTCTACACAAAGTGAGTTGATTTTTATTAAATCATTAAGTAGTTTTGACAGTAGTTTTTTTTAATGCCAAAAAGAGGGTTTGTGTTGGCGTAAGCTGTCTGTATTATTATTATGTATTTTTTTATTATTATATTCATAATTCATTTCTTTATTGGTTTGTTAACATTTACGTTGAATAAAATTATTAATAATATTTTGTTAAATTATATAAACAAATAAAGTTTAATATTTGTTTATTTTTTTAGAAATTGTTATTATTTATAATAATAATTTGACAGCTGTTAGACATTCATTCTGATATCCATTGATGCAACTGATCCAGAAAACATGACTTAACACCTACACACTAGTTTTGCACAGAAAGCATTATTGATTCAGTTACACTGTATTTATCTTGAATTTCAAGTCAAATGTGTGTGATTTAACCTGCGATCAAAATGAGTGGCAGGGACTTTATAATTAGTAATTTCTGTTATTAGTTTTAAGATATTGCTCATTATGTTAATCAGCTCAAAGATTATGAGTTTGTGATTTTTCTAGACATAATCTACTATCCTTACTGAATTCTTATTTTCTAAAATCAAATAATATATATTAAAATAAATTACAATATACAATATAAGATTATGTATTTATATATATATATATATATACAGAATTTAAGCGCAAATAATTATTAAATATATACATACATGCATGCATAGGTATTTATATATACAAAATAATTATATACAGCACACACAAATATATTATGTAAGCACAGACTTTTATTTTGGATGCGATTAATCGCAATTAACTTGCACAGCCCTAATATATATATGTATATATATATATATATATATATATATATATATATATATATATATATATATATATATATATTCAATTAATAAATAAAACTGTGATTTAACCTGCGATCAAAATGAGTGGCAGGGACTTTATAATTAGTAATTTCTGTTATTAGTTTTAAGATATTGCTCATTATGTTAATCAGTCTAAAGATTATGAGTTTGTGATTTTTCTAGACATAATCTACTATCCTTACTGAATTCTTATTTTCTAAAATCGAATAATATAGATTTATATCACAGATAAAATTGCACAATTACACTTTGTTTTTCCCCTCCACTAAAATAACAACCGTTTTCAATATTGATAATAATTATAATACAAAAATACAAAAAATGCATAAAATACATAAATACATAAAAATGTCTCTTGAGCAGGAAATCATCAGGTTAAGAATGATTTCTGAAGGGTCATGTGACACTGGAGTAATGATGCTGAAAATTCAGCTTTGCAAAACAGGATTAAATTACATTTTAAAATATATCCCAATAGAATACAGTTATTTTAATTTGTAATATATTTTGCAATATTACTGTATTTTATTTTTAAAAATTCAGCCTAAAACATACACCTTTTTACATGTTTTCCAACTTTTGACAGGTACAGTATTTATTTACAGTATATGAAACTATATTATTGTTGTTGTAGCGCTTCTTGTTCTACTCGTGTTGAGCCGCTGAAGCTCAGTGTTGTGTGTTTAATCCACCGTGATTACAGGAGTGAGGAGGTGGTAGCCGTAGCCAGTATGAACTCCGAACCCATTGTGTCACGGGTTGCTGAAGTCTTTCGCTCTGGAAAGACGATTAGGAAACGTGACGTGGAGTAAGTACATTTTCTAGTTTCCCAGAAAACACTGACTATAAACATGTCATAGCAAAGT
>JAQIUQ010001082.1:97500-115000 GCA_030378365.1 Hybognathus amarus | reverse complement strand
AGCTGCACTGAAACTCTCATTTGGACCTTGAACCGTTTGGTTCCCATTGAACTCCATTATATGGAGAAAAATCCTGGAATGTTTTAATCAAAAACCTTAATTTCTTTTCGACTGAAGAAAGAAAGACATGGACATCTTGGATGACATGGGGGTGAGTAAATTATCAGAAAAAGTTTTTTAAGTGAACTACTCCTTTAAGCGTACCTTTGGTTTCTCCCACAGTGCACCTGGAGATCATAAGAAGGCAGCAGAAACCAGGCTAATGTCTCATGATAATCAGCGTTTATGGAGTCATCATATGCTGATAATAAACAGTTCTTAGTCTGTTTATAAAATTGCTTCAAATAGAAAAACTAGCTGGTGTATGAGAATACTGAGGTCATGTTTGTATATCACATTTTGTTCAACACTATTCACATTTAACGAAAAGGCACCTATTTGTTTTTATCACTCATGTAACTAGATTTAAAAATTGTGATGCTTTGAGCGGAATCATAAATGCCTCTGATTGGCCACAGTACTCACGTGCTCATCGGATATGTCCGTGATTGGCTACAATGATCAGCGCTTTAAAAACATGTTGAAATATACATCAGTGCTTATACAGAGACAGACGCCAACTTGTAGCTTTCAAACACTCCCGTGGGCTGATCATTGTAGCCAATCAGAGACATATCTGATGAGCGCGTAAACACAATGTCGGTACTTTTTGACCACTCTGCAAAGAACAATGAAACTACTACATCAGTATTTAAACACACACACACACACGGATGTGCTTTATATGAATTACTGACGACTGATGTTACCAACAGCCTTCATTCCGGCTTCCTTTAGAAATCATATTCTGCAGCACACTGGCGAAGATACTCCTCGTACAGTTTCCGCTAAGACAAAGATGACAAAATAGATTAGATGAAGATAAGCATCATCTGCAATACTTCTAAAGGGTTTCAGTTCAGATGGAAGCTGTTTTTTTGATACTGTCACATCTTTGCTGAAAAAACAGACTCCATTAGTGGTTAGCTGGTCTGGACTGGTGGTTTCAGAGGGGTTTTAGACACATGTCAGCTGGTAATTGTAACAACATTTTATAATATTTAATGTATATGTCAACATTTGTATATTAATTGGGTTAAAACCATTAGATTTTCTTTTTTCATAGGAATATTTTAAAGCAAAAAGTCAAATAGAATCAAAATCAGGGAAGCCCTCAATCGGGTCATGGGGTCTATACGACCCCAATCGACTTTTGCTTAATAAAAAAGGTTCCCTTTATCTCAGTGGAATATGATTTTGTGACTTTTCAGACATTATCTATCTATACACACAAAAAAAACTGGGCTTGATTCGATTGTTCTGAAGGTATGTAAAAAAAAATTACACTTCTGGTATTCAGGGTTAATTTGACCCCACATTGAAATTAATGGGAAATGTGAAAAAACGAAATATATTTTCTTCATGTGTCAAAAAAAAAAAAAAAATCTGAAAATGTGTACACAGAAATGAAGGCCAGTACTACAGCATACATGCAATGTATCATAAAAAAATAATATTTCATATGCAAGCTAATGGTGTAGTTGAGGAATCGTGTGGTATATGGATTAAAAAAGTACTTAATATCTCCAAAAACACAGCATTAATGAATACATGAGAAGTAAACAAACAAACAAAAAAGATATATTATTTGTATGATTAAATATGTATATTTTTGGTACAATTACTCGTAATATATAGGATAAAAAACAATATTTACCTATTTATTATATATAGCTGCTTAATATTTTAATACATGAAAAACGCAAATTAAAAAGGTGTGGAATTCATAAAAAAAAGAATAATAAAATAAATAAAAAAATCACTTCCATGCCAGTTTTGATACTGAAGTTCAAATCAGAGACACTATTTATTAAAATACACTGTACACTCGTGTTGAAAAGTTTGAGGTTGGTAAGATTTTGTGATTACATTTAAAGAAGGAGATGCATTTAGGTGATCGAAATACATTCAAAACAAAATGAAACACTATTCTATTTAAATATATTATAAAATGTCACATAATTCCTCAGAAATCATTCTAATATGCTGATTTGATGCCCAAGGGTATCAAGGCTTTTTCCCAGGATTCTTTGATGAATAGAAAGTTCAAAAGAACAGATTTGATTTAAAATAGAAAAAAAATATGCTGGAAAAAATATTTCTTTCAAAAAACAAATCTTACTGATCTCAAACCATTGAAGAGTACAGTAATTATCAACACAAGGACAGATCATAAGATTACTGTATGGCCATGTAAATAGTGTATTATTGATATTCACAGTGGTGAATATAGCATACATCACCTAACCCTACTGGAAGATCAACAAACCACTTTAGGTTAGATTAAGCGGATTTGTTAGCAAAGTTAATGTAAGTCGTACCTTCTTGGATTTGAGGACATCCTGTATGTAATCACTGCACTCCGCCAGTTTCTTCTTCTCTCTCTTAGTAAGCGTCTTGTTGCCCTGACTGAAGGAGACCAGAGCATTCACTAAACTCATCAAGTGACCATTACAAAAACGAGATCCTGCATACGTCACCACAGAGAAGTCAGTCATTTTCACCAAAAGATCCAGTTTTGATTAAACATTATGTCAAAAAAAAAGAAGTTTTAAATGAAACATGAATTGTTCACAATAAGATCTATAATATTCAAGTAGCTGACAAGTGTTGTCATCTTGAAAATAAAGTTGGTCATTTAGCATTTTTTAACTAATAGTATTTTTCTACATTTTGAAAGTGGAGAAAATGATGTTAAAAACTTCATTTGTTGCACCAGAAAGAAAGTCAAGTTGAATGCATTGCATTGTGGGATATGCTCTTTGCATGCAGCAAGCTCTGGTGTATAAAAAGGTATCTGGCTATTCTATATTACACAATTAAAAATTGCATACTGTTGCACTGTGCACTGTTGTAATAAACAGTAATGTTAGTGTGATATTCCAAAATAGCCAAAGGATAAAGTGCTAAATAAATCAATATTAATGATATCAGAGTTATGGTGCCCCCTAGTGACTCACCGTGCAAAATACTTGGCCAGAAAGAACATGAAGTAGCACAGGAGCGCTGAAGGTGATCCCAAACCATATCTGCCAGTCTTCAGGAATCCATTCCCACAAATACACCACTATTCCCTTTTAAAACACAAGCACACACATAGAATAAAAATAAATCCTAAAGGATAGATTCAACCAAAAATGAAATTTTCTCATCAAATATTCATTCTCCTGCCATCCCAGATGAACATGACTGTTTTCAGGAGTCAAGGTTTTTAGGAAAATAATCAATCTCTGGGTGAATGTTTAATGAATCATTGTCTTCCGAAGCGAAACGTTAGGTTTATGCACGAAAACAACATAATTGAAACATTTAAAGCATAACAGCGAAAACAAGAAATGACAGAAAAATCAGTCAAAGCATTGTCTCATATGACAGAAAATTCTATCAATGGCAGGGAAAGAGTTCATAAAATTAGTGTTCTTCTTACACACATCAATCGTTTTGCTTCAGAAGACATTGATTCGTCCAATGGGGTTGCATGGATTATCGTCACGCTTCGCTGTGTGTGATTTATGAGAAGTCAAACGAGTGCCACTTGCATTACACGGACTATTATTTTCTTAAAAATATTTGTGTTTATCAGAAGAAAGAAAGTCATATACATCAGGGATGGCATGAGGCTGAGTCAATGAGAGCATTTTCATTTTTGGGTGTACTATCCCTTTAAAGGGGACATATCATGCAAACTCCTCTTTTTTAGCCCTTAAATGCATTTTGTTGTAGATTTGGAGTGTTTATAAGTACAGAAAAGATGAAATTATTCTCTTCAGGTGCTTCGTTTATATCTTTATATTCTGTTCTGGTCATATTTTTCAACCTGTTCAGATTTTTCTGTTGTCTATGACGTTTTTTGAGCAAGTACGTCACCGTATTTGCAGCGGAACTGACAAATAAGGACATTGACTACCGGTCCAACACTTCGAGCAATCCGCCATTATTATTTCTCGCTCTGATTTTGTAGTCCAAGCTCAATCATGCAGAAGTTACGAGAGGACTAGTCAAAATGTTCGGTTGTTGGATGTAGTGACCTGAAGCACTTCAAGGATCCTCACTTCAACAACCTCAGCCAGTATACAGAAGGGTTTGCCGATCGGGTAAATTCCTTCTATCATTTAGCTGCTGTGTTTCCTGATGCTTTCTAAACGTAAGTTATCATTTTATTATCAGATACAGATTTTTAGTGGTAAGATCAGACCGCAGTCATTTATCTTGTCAGTGTGCTTGTTTTAACAAGAGAAATAGTCGACTTTCACTAATAACACAACATAGTTAACTTACATACCACTGCCTCCATATGAAGACGGTTCGTCGTCATCTTTTTCAAATCGCTCGCTCTGGCTCGAATATGTAAGGCTTGGTGGACAAGTCTTCCGTTGTTGACATTTTGTTAACGTGTGAATAAAAATGTTCTTTAAAGCTATAGTAATCGTATCTCTTATCAAACTACAATAATGGCCGAACACGGAGAGTTGAACCTGAGTTGCTGAGTACTCAGCGACCGTGGAGAGCAGTCAGGGTAAAGACGCTACACCTTTTTATTTAAAGGGGCCGCATTGAAACGAGCTTGCTCACAGAAGCACATCAGAAAAGGGGTAGAAAAGGGGCCTGTGGAGCTATAATAATGAGGAATTCAGACCCAAGCATGGCAGTTATGCTTTATATAGACCACAAATGTATGATTTATAAGTTAAAATGAATGATTTAAAAGCATGATATGTACCCTTTAAAAAAAATGTCAGAAAACATAAAAATGAGTTCGTACAGTGGAAAAGTAGAGCGTTTTAGCCAATCCCTCTCCTAAAAGAGTGTCCAGTTCCTCTGGAGCGAAAGTGCTGATGATGAAGCTGAGGATGAAGATTGACGGAAGGAAGATCCCCAGAACTGCGCACAGGAATGAATTAAAACGGTTGCTTCTATTACAGCTCACATTCACCCTGAGGGAAAGACAAATCCAAGCGAAACTGATGAGTAAATGAAGAGTTCAGATGCAAAAGCCTCTAAGTGCCATTTGAAATTTTCTTCTAAAATGATCATTTTTATCAAGCTTGTATATTTAAGTTCAGTAATTTCACTTAAATGGCAATGAAGATTACCTATTAATTGTCATTTAAGTGAAATTACTGAACTTAAATATACAAGCTTGATAAAAATGGTCATTTTAGAAGAAAATTTCAAATGGCACTTAGAGGCTTTTGCATCTGGACTCTTTCATATAAATATGAGTCAGGATATAGAACAGATGATATGATAGATGGATGTGTACCGGTCCTGCTCCAGTGTATGGTTGATGGTAGAGATGACCAGGTTACAGTCTTTCTCCAGCTGGTCAAGTGTTTTCTGCACTGCCTGGTTTATGCTCTTCTCAATGGTCTCACACACCTCATCAATCTGGTTGATGCATCTGCTGGGCTGCACACACAAAATGTCAAACCAAAATCAATTGAAATCATTTTATATTCACTATACATCACAAATCTATACTAGTAGTGTCATGTGCTGAGCTGACGGGTGTTATAGAAGTTCGATATAGTAATATAGCTATTCATCATAACTACAGGCCGTTTACAGTTGCCAAGCAATGTAACGAACAACATTTTGCGAGAGCTGAATTAATGGAGAGATGAAGTAGTTTGCTGTCATTACCAACAAAGCCGCAGGTGGATGTATTTTGCTGTCATGAGTATTGATATAGAAACTAATCCTTTTGAGGATATGAACAGTTCATAAAAATATGTTTGATTACAGTAATTCCACCAATTTCGTCATTTTTTATATATTCCAGATGTTTTTTTGACTTGTTTTTGATGATGGTAGGGGACAAAAGGGTAAGGGAGTAGATTATGGGAGCATTGTTTGAAAGTGTGTGTGTATGAATGAGAATGTCAATGTATCTAAATGTTTGTAATAGTCCTGTGTTGTATTTACTTTATTTACAAATTCCTATTATGATTTTGTTTGTTGTAAGAGGAGCCCCTCGAAAATGAGATTCATCTCAAGGGGCTATCCTTGAAACAAATAAAAAAAATAAAAAAAAAAAAATATCCTAGGCAAACTGACTGATATCGCAGACCAAATATACACTACCATTTAAAAGTTTAGGGATCATTTTTTTTAAAGGGGTCAAGAACTGGCTTTTTATATTTAATATATTGTTGTCTGAGGTCAACTTATGACGTTCGCTTGGTTTTTGCGTTAAAAAACAACAAAATAAATAAGTAATAGGCTATTTTATAGACCTTATGTAGCCCCGCCCCTTTTCAGTGCTGTGCTCGTTGTCTTTTGACTTCCGGTCTGTATTTTTACAGCGATCTTGCATTAGGTATGAATGAACTACTCGTAAAAAATTTCCCGGTGGACATTTGTTAAAGGACAACTCCGGCGCAAAATGAACGTTTGCTCTAATTACACATTGTTACCTAGTCAACCGTTATCTGAGATTTGTTTTCATGATTGCCGAATGTAAATAGTTTTATCTTTAAAAACAGTTTAGCCTATAATGCTAGTATAACGCTAGTATATTGGGCATAGAGTAATGACAAATAAAAATCGCTTGTTATTACCACTAACAAGGCTCAAAATAGCCCCACACTAACACGGTAGCATAATAAGGGTCCCTACATTCAAACCAAAGCATTGAGAACTTTGTCAGTGTCCATACAGTTTAATAAGAAGATATTTTATACATACAGTCAACTTCGCGAATACAGGAAGAAGCCATCTTTGAAAAATAGTCTCTACCAGTCGCTCTACGAACGCCGATCCAAGTGCGCTGAACTGTGCAGAATCTCATATAGTCCGTTGTTTCCGGAAGAAACACAAACACGAACCATTTTCTTCTCTTCAATATGTACATGTTGCCTACTGGTCGCGCTCACCTTATCACCTTATTCACATCTCACCAGCGCACTTGGATCGGCGATCGTAGATCGACTGGTAGAGACTATATTTCAAAGATGGCTTCTTCCTGTATTCGTGAAGTTGACTGTGTGGATAAAATATCTTCTTATTAAACTGTATGGACACTGACAAAGTTCTCAATGCTTCAGTTTGAATGTAGGGACCCTTATTATGCTACCGTGTTACTGTGGGGCTATTTTGAGCCTTGTTAGTGGTAATAACAAGCGATTTTTATTTGTCATTACTCTATGCCCAATATACTAGCGTTATACTAGCATTATAGGCTAAACTGTTTTTAGAGATAAAACTATTTACATTCGGCAATCATGAAAACAAATCTCAGATAACGGTTGACTA
Source organism: Hybognathus amarus (assembly GCA_030378365.1). NCBI lineage: Eukaryota > Metazoa > Chordata > Actinopteri > Cypriniformes > Leuciscidae > Hybognathus > Hybognathus amarus. The sequence continues at coordinate 107,647 of JAQIUQ010001082.1, read as the reverse complement.
GGCAACAATGTGTAATTAGACCAAAGGTTCATTTTGCGCCGGAGTTGTCCTTTAAGACATCTGCTTTACAATGCTTATGATAAACATTACAATGCTCATGAAAACTTTTGTTAACTCTACAATAAGTAAATCCACTTCAAAGGCTAATTACTCCTGGACAGCAATGCCATAGAAATATACAGAGCGACCGAAAAACGGAAGTTCAAAGACAATATTCTAAAGATGACGATGCCCACGTTTCTCTGGTGCATAAGGTCTATACCCTAGTTTTGAGCCTAGCTGAAAAACGCTCTGTTTTCATGGGTGTCTCGCACTGAAGACTTGGAAGTAAAACGCCCATTGCTGTGAGTGGAGAAACAGTTTTGCATATTATTATGAGTTTCAACTCACTCGTGTATGCAGCGACTGTCTTTTCCACAACCAGGCGCTGCACAATATTTTGTAAACCGCACGTTTATTGCTCGGTAGCTCGATCCAGGTTTGTCATCACGAGGTAGGCCTATGTTATTTAGCTATGCGGTAATGCATGAATCAGTGGGCGGGGCTATACCACCACTGATCTTCTTCTGCGGGGGTGGTGTTTTATCCTCTTTGACGTCATAGTTCCCCACTTTGAAAAACGAGTCGTTTGCTGAGCCTGGTGTCAATAAAAGCTTTTTTGGACTAACAAGGATGTTTTCAGTTCTGAAACTTACAGGATATTCATATAATATGATGACCTTTTAGATGTCAAAAGCTCAAGGAAAATTTGATTTCTCAGTTTATGATCCCTTTAATGTTTTTGGAATAGTCTCTTCTGCTCACCAAGGCTGCATTTATCTCATCAAAATGACAGTAATAACAGTAATACTGTGAAATATTATTACAACTCTTTTCTATTTGAATATATTTTAAAATGTAATCTATTCCATGTGACGCAAAACTGAATTTCTCCAGTCTTCAGTGTCACATGATCCTTCAGAAATCATTTTAATATGCCAACTTCCTGCTCAAGAAACATTTCTAATTATTATCAATGTTGACAGCAGTTGTGGTGCTTCATATTTTTGTAGACAGTTGATCATTCATTTTCATGAAAAGAAAAGACTTTACTGTCAATTGAATGCATTCTTGCTGAATATAAATATTAATGGGAACCCAAACTTTTAAACGGTAGTTTATTACAGGCTGCCTGAAATATTAGTTAGATCACTTAGTAAGAAACCTTAATAGAATCAGCCCATTTTATATTCTGTAGCTTTAAGTTGGGCCTTTAAGAAATGTGTCTTATTCTCTTTAAGAGTCTCTGTTGACAGACAGAACTCATTAATGTTAATGATGCAGCGAGACATAAATCCATTTCCTCTGACACAGCAATGTATCATGGGCAGGCTTCCATTACTCATGTCAGATTCCAGTCCTAAGAGGGAAACCATAGACATTTAACCAACATTTCTTACTTTTTGAGGGTTGGGATGTATATTGTGGGCATTTCAAAGCCACATTTGTTGAGTCCGGGTCTCCTGCACAGCTCCTGGACAATCTGCATCATCACTCGCTGTGGGAATAAAAACATCATGTACAGCATAACTGACGTAGACATTTGACCTTAAGTATAAGTTCATGTTGAATAGAAACTCCTGGAAGATTTCTTTTGTAATAACAAGACGGTCTCATTTCTTCTTGTCTGAGAAAAAAATTATTATGGCAAGATGACTACAAACATTAAAGTCAACATGGAAATTTGAAATCACCTTATTTATGTCATTACTGTAAAATCAAATCCCAATCTACATTTTATTGCAGACATAAATATATCAGATTCCTGAAGTAAAACAGGTTTGAATGTTGTTATATTGACTTAAGGGCAGTGAAGACACACACACACACACACACACACACCTGTCTGTCCGTTCTCTCGTCCAACCTCGTCAGCTTTGCTCAGGTGAAAGCGCAGTTTGTCTCCACACTTCTCACTCAGCTTCTCAACGATGTTCAGTGTACGCTTGCACAACGCCTGTCCCATCGGGTTCGAAAACACGAAGATGAGGTCTGCCTGCTCACCTGGATACACACAGATATGTCAAATTATAATAACAGTTTAAGGACATAAAAACATGCTCAAATGCATTAGCAAACAAAATGGCACTGACATATTGCGAACTTAGCAAACAAAATGGCACTGACATATCGTCTCATCAGCTTCATAAGATACTCAATCTTAAAAGGTTTGACAAATTTGCCTTCCTATGTTGACATTCCCTTCTGGAACAGGATGTTGGGTTGGGATATCAAAGGTTTTTTTTTAAATAGCCAATAAGCTTTAATTTAAGCCACAAGCCTGGAAGCAGGATTTCAATTTGCTACATCAATATTTATTGGTCTATTGTCTTGTATGAGAAAGACTGTACACTTTAAAGGCTCCTGACCTAAATCATCTTAACTATGCTGTTGTATACTTGATTCTGACTGGTCAATCGTCCAATGTGTATATCCACTGTTTTGTGTAGTGTTAAATTATAATCATTTATGTCCTATTATTTATAAAATATTGACTTTTAAAATATTGATTTTTAGTTTTAATATTTTTAGTCCTCAACTTAATTTATTTCAGTTTGAATTTGCATGTACCCTTTTTAAGTTTAGATTTTCCCATCGAATATTTTAATTCAGCTTTACTTTAATAAACAAAAAGTATTTTTAATAGTTTTAGTCAATATTATCAACTCAATAATGCATTGTGTAAAAGCCAAAAAAAAATATAAAAAAAATTAAAGAGTAACTAAACCCTAAACCAACTTTTTTAGTTAATGATCTGTAAGAATTAGAGCCAGACCGATATAGTATTTTGAAGCCTGATACCAGATACAAATATTTGTTGGTTTTAAAATCCGAATATTCCGATATATCGGCCGATATTATTATTCTTATTTTTATTTCAGAAACGTGCAACAAAATATTAACAATTTCCCTAACATTAGTTATTTGTAGTTATTATGAGTTTTAACTAAAATATGATAATGCATTTTAAAAAGAAACTTGTTTCTATTGTCACAACAGAACAGAGGAACATCAAAATATATTAAAGTTCTGAATCTGATAAATAAAATAATAATTAGTCCCAACATTGCCTTATAGTTATAAGCTACCTTATAATTACAATGTCAGCTTGCTTATCCCTTTACCTGCACTTTGACAACACTCATGACATGGTTGAAGCGTGATTCGTCCGATTTTTATTTATTTATTTTTAAATATTCATTTATCGGCCATTATAACTGCCGATACCGATATTTTAGAAAATGCCTAATATCGGCCTGCCGATATATCGGTCTGGCTCTAGTAAGAATGGTTCTTTATTAATACCAGTCATTGATTTAAGTAATTTTTTTTACATTTGTGTATAAAGTGTTTTGTTTCTACAATATTTGGTGTAAAAACGTCTTAGTGCTGCCCTCTTCAGGTTTAACAGTGGCTACTGCAGTTGAATTTTCCTATTGGATGTTCTGCACTTCGAGAGCGTACGCAGGTTTCAGCTCACCACGCTCTTGGTACGAGCTACGCCCTTGGCAGTATAAAAACCAGCTTGTTTCGTCTAAACCAGTCAGGAGTTGGAATTGAGAGTATTGTAAATGATCAGAGTGTTTTAGCATCTATTTCGTCCCCTCGTATCTCCGCTGGGTCTGCCCACTTTTTCAGCATTTTTTCTATTTAATTTTGCCAGTGGGTGGAGTCAGGCTCTGACCAGGGGTTTAGTTACCCTTTAAAGGAGCTGTAGGCAAGATTGTGGCCAAAACTGGTACTGCAATCATTTTCAAATTTGGGTGTATCCCCTTCCCCCATGACTCGAGGTTGCCAGATATACTAGCAGGATCCAGCAGGAACATAGGCTGCTACAAGAAACTTCCAATGGCAAGTGACGAGTCCAACACACTGAGTTTTTTTCAGTTTATTATTAATTTCGAACTTGTAACAAAGTATTTCGGATTCATATCAAGTTTTTTGGGGTTTTGAAAAGTTCAAATTTTTTTTAAATCTGATTCCGACATGTTTGTATCTGCAGCTGTGGTAACTAGAGAAGACCTGGCAACCCGAATGCCGCAACACTACTGACTCTGTGATTGGTAGGAATCGATGGAGGGTGACATCAAAACAAAACACAACTTGACAACATCAACATCAGTCAAGGGCTGCGACTTCACTTTTTAAATGACAATATCCTGGCCGGACTACTGTTGTCAGTGATATAAGTATTTGAAATGAACATGATTTCTTAATGTCTAGTGACATACCAGTGAAAATGTATGATTAATTGAAATAAATTTCTTGTTACAGCTCCTTTAAAGGACGTTCCTCTTAACAGAAAAACTGGCTCGGCTCATTAAGTGTAAAACCACCGAGAAGATTCCTTGTAAAAGTAGGCTATCAGAAGATAAAATAGTCCAAAAATGATGAGACACAGCCTTACCAAAAGAGGTGATGGCATTGTTGACATCAAACGGGTACACCATATCTCCATCCACCAACCCTGGAGTGTCCACAAACGTCACCAGGCTGAATTTCTTCTGCTTGGAGGTGGAAATCTCAGCGCTCAGGTAATCCGTGACACCTACAATATACAACTGCAGGCATTTATAAAGCTGCGCTGGAATTAGAAACGTTTATGGATTTATTTGATGAGTAAAAATCTGCACAGTTTCAAAACCACATTTCAAGGGGAAAAATTTAAATCTTGGAGGCGATGAATTCTAATTGGCTCATTGCCCTTCAAATCTGATTCTGTCCCACTTTCCTGACCACGCCCCTCCGGTGGTCTGTTGTCATGGTTACACACAACAGCTCTTCAACTGGCAGCTTTAAGGTACAGACACATAAAGCTAGCCAGTGAAGAACGACTGTGAAGCAACGCCAATACTTCAAAAGCATGTACAGTAAGATGTGCACATTTTCTAAAGATTGCAAGCCGGTGCTTTACTGTGCAAAAGTCATTGCCACAAAGGTTGCTCACATGTTCTGAATGATACTAGCACGTTCTATGCAATTGCTAAGGTTTTTGGGGTGGATTTTACTAACATCACACCTGATATCCTTGAATCTGCATAGAAACTACACATCATGTCTCATTATGCTACCTTCACAACACATCTGCGCTTCACACTGAAGCTCTTATAGTGGCCGCAGGCGTGCAGGATCTCACACAAACCCCATTTGTTCCGTCTCACTCTACATTCACCAAAGGTGCACCAACACACCCTCAAATCTGTCTGTCCATTCTCTCACTCTCACTTGATCTCTGTTACAGAAAATACAGCGAGATCTACAGGAGTTCTCAGGTAAAACGGTAGATCACAGAGAGTCAATGTCTCTTCTAATTAAATACATAAATGTTTTCCAGACAGTAAGACTACAAAGATATAAAATGGATGTAGTGTTTGATTTCTCTTTCCAATGAGTATTCCACCACCATACACACTACTGTTTAAAAGTATGAGCTCAGCAAGATTTTTAAAAGTAGTCTCTTTCGAATCACGAAAAAGAAGCATTTATTTTATGAAAAATAAATGGTAATATTGTGAATTATTATAACAATTTATAATAACTTTTAAAAATAACTATTCTATTTTATATATATTTTAAAATGTGTTTTAAAGTATAATTGTGTATAGTACTGGCTGAAGAGAAATATAAATTAAAGGGATAGTTCACTTCGAAATTAATTTTTGATATGTTTCACAGCTGACCTCAAGGGCATCCAAGATGTAGGTGTCTTTGTTTCCGCAGTATTTTCAATTTTGATATTTTTAGGTAAACCGTTCTTGTCTGTTAGTCATATAATGAGGTCTATGGTCACCATCAAAGAGCATGCACAGAGAAGTCCAAATTCAAACATGATTTAATGAATCGTAAATGTAAGTTTAAATTTACATTTCAAGTAAATTTAAGTTTAAATTTAAATTACATTGCAATTTTAAATCATGTTTAATTTGGACTTCTCTGTGCATGCTCTCTTGTAGGTGGTAACCATAGACCTCCATTATATGACTCACACACAAGAACGTGTTTGACCTAAACACGTATCTTAGATGACCTTCTGAGGGCAAGCTTACAACGTATCAAAAATTAATTTCAGAAAGCGAATACACCGACTTTAAAGAGCACAAAGCGACGACCATTTACTGACATACTGTACAAAAAACGTATTAGCTATAAATTAATGTGGTATTTCTAGATCATTTAGCTTTTAATGAGAAATGAATACTTAATTCATACTGAAATGCTCACCAAGGCTACATTTATTTTAGTCAAGCATTTTCTATTTTAAAATGTTTTAAAATGTAATTTATTCATGTGATGCAAAACTGAATTTTCACTGAAGTGTCACATGATCCTTCAAAAATCATTCTAATATGCTGATTTGCTGCTTAAGAAACATTCTTATTATTATCAATGTTGAAAACAGCTTAATATCTTTGTGTAAACCTTGATAAATTTTTTCCATTTCCATTTCTTGATAAATTTTTTCCTCTTCATAAGTTTCCTACTGTCACTTTTGATCAGATTTAAATGCATCCTCATTTCTTAAAAGAAAAAAAGAATCTAGCTGACCCCCAGAACTTTCATTACCCACCAGGCACTGCTGCCATTAAATTCAGCGTTGAGTCATGTGCATGTGATAAGCTCAATAACCATCTTTGAGTCTTTTTAAGGTGAAGCAGGTAACTCTGGAGATTAATACCCTTGTCACATGTGCTCACACACTGCTTCTGAAGGTGCAAGGAGATACTTGATCAAGCCCAGTCCCACTGGGGAAAATGTCGAAAGGGTCGAGAAAGTGCAGCATCATCTCCAGACTGCAAAGCAGGCCACACTGCAGAGACCAGAGAGTTACAATCCAATAGTATGAAACTTATTGAGATAGGACAAACTGTGACCCAACCACACCCAATACATGCACCAATGCCAAATCTCATTTAAATCTTCCTGACATAACCCACACCCTATCTAACCAACACAGTACGGCCTACACTGCCGAAGGCCAAGAAAACATTCACTGTGACACCTTATGGGAGATCTCTAGAGCGAATTCGTACAAGAAACTTCATTTAGACAAAAAATAACCATTTTACTGATTCAACAAAGTGCAATCTAGAACAAATTGCAGTACAGAAATATGAAGAACGCATAGATGTTCTCATAACATCAGGCTCATGATACAGTAGGAACGATACGCCCGTTTTCATTCAGGTGTTGTGCTGTTGATCGAAACACATTTCTCCCTCTGTATCCCACCAGTGCTGCACTATTATCAATGTGAATAGACTCATTCTGGTCTCTCTGCACCAGGTGAACCACACACTGCCCACTGAAGGAGAACTGCACTAGAGTCGATGCCATCTGACACGCCCAAAAGATTCACTCACCTACACCAACCAACTCTACATAAACACACAGTGACAAGCGTGAAGTTTATCGAGGAGCATGTGAATGAGACGTGTTGCTATGTTTCGGATACAGCGTGCTTGCACATATACGCTCGCATGAGTCAGTGTGAGGTGTTAGTCATAGCTGCTGAACTCTCCTGACCTCCACTACACATTTTCATCAATTTCCAAGCACATAAATGAGGAAAATACCTCAAGAGGTTTAGCGTTTGAAAGCTTGTACTGAGCAAATTCTCAATTTTTTAAATTGTGCGTACCAATCATCGACAACAGCACTATGTTGTCATCTATTCACATTCGATATGTGGCTGGGGCGTAGAAATATTAAGATACAATGAACATTTTAAGTGTAGGCACATAAGACTAGCATGTGCAAGACTAACAAGGGAAATGAATTGCGATGTCGCTTGAACAGGTAAATCAAGACCAGCATTCGAAACTCACATTGAAAGGCCCTGCTGAAGACAATATTGGATTTTGATAAAACCAACCATATGAATCAGTGACATCTTCATGGATGCGATGAAACCTAACAATTGCATTTCAGTGCATTTAAAATATACTCCACATGAACCTTTTGACAGCAGAGTTTAAAGTTAGATGTCATTCTGAGGTTCTGAACGTCTACCACCTTGAACTCCAGCAGAGGTTCTGAAATGTGGGATAGAGGTGTCAGCGTTGCATTTCCTGTGAGGAAGAAGCAAACATGTTAAAAGGAAAGAAAAGACACATTTAAAGGAATATGTGGTGTGAAGTCAGTTAGGCCCATGGTAAGGAGGCTCCTGCTCTCTCTCTCTCTCTCTCTCTCTCTCTCTCTCTGCAGGCTGGGTGACCATGCGCCTAATGCTCTCGGGACACACTGCAGCTCTCTTCCTGTTCTGCTTGGTAGGCTCTTCCTGTATGCTTTCATATTCACTCCTCCATACCAGGCATTATCATTACTCACGACTGAGGTCTTCTTCAGAGATGGAGAAGGAAAGTAGAGAGAGAGCTAGGGAAAAAAGAGACGCCTGTGCTTTAATAGAGACCCCTCTGCTTCCGAGAAGAAGCCACCTGACTGAGCTGTGATATTGTGTACGCTTTCACCACATGCACGCATGTACAATTTTCCCCTCTTGCTCTTGCTTACGACATTTCCTTCTTCAGGTAGATAACAGTAAGTCCTTAGTTAATCTTACTGACTTTTACTACCTTCAGTAATTTTTTATAAACTAAATATCACGACACTTGAACATAATTTGCGAAGTGTTAAACCAGTTGACCTCTTCTCTACTACACATATTTTCACATCTAGTAACATGAGCAGATTTAGAGCACATCATTCCATTTTTATGTTTTAGTGGATTGCACTTGGTTTTGATAAGTGCATTAGCTTCTTATCCAGTCGACATTCTATGATGTTTTTTACACACCGAAACAGATACAGAGGCAACTACATGCACGTCACACTCTCGCCGCTGGGTAGCAGCCCCCTCAACCTGACTGAGGTGGGCAAAAGAATCTGCTTGTGCGCGTGACTTGGATTGACAATAAGGGGAAACTGCGAAAATGCGAACTTAAAACGAACGATTCAATCAATTTTAAACTATATGTCTGGACTCAAAATAGACAGCTGTTCCCTGAAAAACAACGTACTCAAAGATCCAGTGTGATCAGTGTCCAGTGCATTGACATGCAGCCAGGAATCGTGTTCGCTGAACATTTGATGTCTGCCTGATTTCAAGAACAGGGAAATGAAAGCAGCATATACAGACCTACATAGGCTAAAAGCAAATTTGCCTGTGGGTCGCTTTTATATAAATACATATATAGGTAAGGTCAAATCTGGGGCTGATCTACTTGGGTTATATAGCCTCATATATACCGCCATACTGTCCAGCCACTGAATATGACTGCCAAATCAGCATCAAACATAGACAGAGCTGAAAAGATCTTCGATTGTGCCCAGATAAAAGCTAAACCCCCAATATTTAAAATGGCAGTAACACAACACAGATACAGGAAACACCCGATAGTCTGAAACCCAAAAGAATACCAAATTTTCGAAAAGTACACCTTTTAGACCTATACTTAACACTTCAACTGCTCTTAAAATTCGCTAAAATTGATTTATCACTTTTTAAACCCCCGCGATACCCCTGTTCTTAACATGGGATCCGAAGTCCTGCATCCACCAGAAGAACATTGCCTTTGCTCATTGCTCTTTATATGTCTCAGGAGATTTAATGGAGAACTAAGTTATATTTGAAGTATCTCAGATGTTTGTCCAACAAAATATAAATAGACACAACTGAGACATTTACATTTATTCATTTTAGCTGACGCTTTTATCCAAAGGGACTTACAATTGCTATATATGTCAGAGGTCGCACGCCTCTGGAGCAACTAGGGGTTAACCCTTAAATCAGATTCTGGACAAATGTGGGCAAAATAGCTTTCAAAAAAATACTTCCCTTGATCTGAGCGGTACAAGACTTGGCTACTTTTCCTAAGTTTGCCTTCTGAACACACACATTTTTTTTCTACTCAATTCTACAATGTTAAGTGGGTGAAAAAAAAACCTCCTCAATCTTGTATTTGGGTCAAAATGGGCACCCATAGAAATGAATGGGGAAAGCTGTAATTTAGAGCATTCTAAAATAAGCCAAAATAAAGCACTATGGGCCAGTTGTTCAAAGGTAATCTGATCTGATTTTGGTTACTCGGATTGGATCAGAATCTTGAAA